>PVHP010047312.1:0-12947 GCA_004024765.1 Zapus hudsonius
ATATTTATTGTCCATAATGAGTTACATTATTTAGTGGGCAAACCATGCGTTGTTATCCCGACTTCCCCAATTCCCCCCCTCCCCATCCCTGATCAGTTGTATATCCTCCTCCGTGGGCTGTCTGTATTAGTCCTTGTGGCAAGGGATCCTGGATATCCTAGTACTCATCCCGGTCTTCCTGGCCCAAGTGTGTTGTTACTGAGGGGTGCCATGCCTCTGGACAGTCTCCCCCACCACGGCTCTCACAATCTTTCCGCCCCCTCTTCCGCTCAGTTCCCTGAGTCGTGGTGGGTGAGTATTAAGGCTGCTTTAATGTTGCGAGCTTAGAGGTCCTTGTGTCGAAAATCCTTGGTTCCTGTCTCAATGGCCTATCCTGTGTTGATTGAATGGCTGTGGTTATGGGTCCCTTGTTCATCTGTCATTGTCTGCTGAGTTCCCTATGGATCCTCCCTGATATGACTGTGGTGGCTCCTCTCTTATCAGGATCTCATCCATCGGCCTAAGGACAAATATTTTTGACACTCACAGTCCTGCTCTGGAAACAGTCTGTTCCTTTATTTTGGTCAAACCCCCACCTTTTAGTTTTCACCAATGCTCTGATTAATTGACGGAAACCACTTCTAACACCATAGGGATAATGATTGTAAAGATAAAACTGATCATGAATCAAAACTGAAAAGTGCCCCACACAGTAACATACTAGACTTACGGCTTTGGGGGACTCAGATATCCTCATGACTATAGGGATGAGTAGTGAGACTTGTGGACAAAGCCCAAGAGAAAATTAGCCATGGATGCCATTTACCTTGCACTGGTGTTCCTGGTCAATCCTGTGGTCTATAGAGTCTGAGGCATAATTACACCTGGTGCTCAACCAAATAAAGTTTTGGCAGGAATGGAGCCTCATAGAACAGCTAATCTGTAAGCCTAGGTCTTCTAAACCAAAATATATAATAATGACCATGTGGTGGCCATAAAATAGGGGGGAATCTATGCTCTGGTCATTAGATAAAGCTATTTCAGGAAACTGCACAGCAAATGAACCTCTTAATAGGGTGGAAACAGCTGGTTCAAATTCAGGGCTCTGGAGGCTGTGTTGGTTTCCTTGTACTACCATGGAAAATGACTCTGGACTGGGGGGAGTTAGAGTATTTGAATCATCCAGCTCTGACCCCATCTCCCCAAAGCGGCTATTGGTGCCTTCACACAACACCTGCTGATCAGTCTGGGTTCAATTCTCTAGTGTGCACGTAAAGCGGATGAAAGTGACACATGCATCTAAGATCCCAATGTGCCCATGGCAATCGGGGGTAGAGCCAGGAGAACCCTCAGCTCGAAGACTAGCTCATCTGATGTTTTTTAAAAATATATATTTATTGTCCATAATGAGTTACATTATTTAGTGGGCAAACCACGCGTTGTTATCCCGACTTCCCCAATTCCCCCCCTCCCCATCCCTGATCAGTTGTATATCCTCCTCCTTGGGGTGTCTGTATTAGTCCTTGTGGCAAGGGATCCTGTATATCTTAGTACTCATCCCGGTCTTCCTGGCCCAAGTGTGTTGCTACTGAGGGGTGCCATGCCTCTGGACAGTCTCCCCCACCACGGCTCTCACAATCTTTCCGCCCCTTCTTCCGCTCAGTTCCCTGAGTCGTGGTGGGTGAGTAATAAGGCTGCTTTAATGTTGCGAGCTTAGAGGTCCTTGTGTCGAAAATCCTTGGTTCCTGTCTCATTGGCCTATCCTGAGTTGATTGAATGGCTGTGGTTATAGGTCCCTTGTTCATCTGTCATTGTCTGCTGGGGTCTGATGTTTTTTGCATATTCAAACACTTTGTTTGCAGCAGCGCAAGACTCTCTCAAAGAAGGTGGAGCACAGACAAATCAAACTTGTCCTCTGACTTCCACATGTGCCCTGTGACAGCCTCCTTCCAGCAAACACACAAATGAATAAATAATTTATTAAAGAAAAAGTGAGTCGGGAGTGATGTTTACCTTATTCCAGGTCAGCCTGAGCTAGAGACCCTACCTTGAAAAAAAAAAGTGAGAAATGATTTACAATATGCTTTTTTGTATTGCCATGCTTAGAGTGGTTTTCTTGGAGCTGTGGGTGGCCATCAAAATCTCATTAAAGATTTCTGCCTTTTATTTTGGCTTTGCAGTGCTGGGGATGAAACCCAGGGCTTCATGCATGCTAAGCGTGTTCTCTGATACTGAACCACATCCCCAGCTCTTGGTCAAGTATTTCTTTTTCTTTTTTTTGGTTTTTCGAGGTAGGGTCTCGCTCTAGCCCAGGCTGACCTGGAATTCACTATGTAGTCTCAGGGTGGCCTTGAACTCACGGCGATCCTCCTACCTCTGCCTCCCGAGTGCTGGGATTAAAGGCGTGTGCCACCACGCCCGGCCATCAAGTATTTCTTTTGATCCTTTCTGTCTGTCCTTTCCCTTCCAGCCTCCATGTGTACATGTTAAATCATTTTCTATTGCTCCCAAAGTCTCAGATAGTCTGGTCTACTCCTCCTTCTCACCCTCCCTTCCTTCTTTCCTTCCTTCCGTCCCTCCCTCCTTCCCAGGGTTTTGCTCTGTAGTCCAGGTTGGCCTGAAGTTCACTCCTCAACCTCATCCTCCTGGTTCAGTGCTGGGATTCCAGGCAGGAGCCATAATGTTTAGCTTCTGTTCATATTTTTGGTTTTCTTTTTAAAGGTGTGTGTGTGTGTGTGTGTGTGTGTGTGTGTGTGTGTGTGTGTGTGTGTGTCCATGCCATGACATGTACATGGAGGTCAGAGGAAAACTCCCAGGTGTCTGTGCTCCACCTGGGTCTTTGCTGCTGCAGATGGAACTGCAAGGGAAGGTCAGAGCAGATGGCCTTCGAGCTTCAGACGCTCCTGGCTCTGCCTCTCAGTATTATAGGTCCCTGGGATCACAGACACACCTGCCACTTTGCATCCAGCTCTACATGGTGCTGGGAAATCAAACCCAGGGTGGCAGGCTCTGCAATTTTTAACTGCTGAACCATCTTCCCAGACCCTCCTTTTGTTTCCTTTGAGACAGGGCCATGTAAACTCACTGTTTCTGAGGTGGGCTTGAACTCCTGATCCTCTTCCCTCCATTTCCTAAGTGCTGGGATTACACGCATGTGTCACCATCATCCTCTGTTCCTGTTTTTTGTTTGTGTGCAATGTATACGTATTTATGTATGCATGTTTGTTGTGGGTGTCAGTGTGTGTGTGTGTGTGTGTGTCTATACTCTGAACCAGCATCCTATATATGGTACTGTTCCTCCTATAGCCTGGATCCACAGGTCCAGGAATCAAGGGGTGGAAATGGGAATAGTACCACTTACCATCACCCCAAGTGACCCATTAGCCAAATTTTTGCTTCCTGTTCCCGCAACCTTATACTCCACTGGCCTAGAAGTCTTCGCTCCAGAAGGGGGAGAGCTTCTGCCAGGAGGCACAGAGAACATTCCACTGAACTGGAAAGCTAAGACTCCCCCGTGGCCACGTTCGGCTCCTGATTGATGCCCTCTGGTCAACAGACCAAGAAAGGAGTTTCAATGTTAGCAGGAGTGATTGATCCAGACGACCAGGGAAACGCTGGGCTGCTCCTCCACAATGGAGGCAAGGAAGAGTGTGTCTGGAGTGCAGGAGACTCTATGGGGTGCCTCTTGGTGTTACCACACCCTGTTATCAAAGTCAGTGGGAAACTACAACACCCCAATCAGGGCAATGTGAACAACGGCCCAGATCCATCAGGAATGAAAGTATGGGTCACCCCTCCAGGTAAAGAACCAAGACCTGCTGAGGTGCTTGCTGAAGGTGGAGGAAATACAGAATGGGTAGTAGAAGAAGGAAGTTATAAATACCAACTAAGGCCACGTGACCAGTTACAAAAAAAACGAGGGCTGTAATTGCCATGTTTTGTTTTATTTTGTTTTGTATTACTTGCTAAGAATGTCTGCCCATGTGTATACCAATATCTTTGTTTTTCCTCTATTATATAATTAATATTAATTGAGATTATATCAGTAATCATTGTTGAATTTATATTATTAGATATTAGACTAAGCATTCCTCAAGAGACCTGCCTTATGTTGGGGAAGATTATGCGTTTCTGGTTGTACGTGGGATAGTTATGTTAGGCGGAATCATGAGATTACTGTCTCCATTTGGAAATTAAGATGTAAGCAGATATGATTTGATGTCAAGTTGACAAGGGGTGGACTCGTGATGAAGGCCAATCTCAGGTGGGATTCTCAGGTATACTGTCCACCTTTTTATGAGACAGGATCTCTCATTGGTCTGTATCAGACCAATTAGTATAGACTGGCTGGTTGGTACACTCCAGGGATCCACTTGACTTTGCCTCCCCCAAGCTGGGGTATAGGCATGGGCCATCACTCCTGGCATTTATGTGGGTCCTGGGGATAAACTCATGCTTGTTGGCAAGTAATTTACTGACTGAGATATCTCTCCAGCCCTCTGTTCCATTTTTAAAAGTTTCTTTTCTTTGTGCTTCGGAAAGTTGATGTTTTTTCTCTATTTCTTCCTATTTTTCTGAGACAGGGTTTCACATGAAGGCCAGGTTAGCCTCAAACTTGCAATCCTCCTGCCTCAGTCTCCCAAGTGCTAGGATCATAAGGCCTGTACCACCACACCTGGCCAGAGCATGCGTGATTTCTAGCCCAGGCTCCTCTCGCCTGCTGAGTGTCATTAGTGAGGCTTAACCGATGAGTCTCACCCCTAGCTCTGTCTTTCTCAATTCCAGAATTTATCATTTCTATTTTCTCTACCAAGAGGCTTTATCTTTTTGCCCCTTTATTTCCATCTCTTGTAAATCCCCAGCACATGGATAACATTGTTTAAATTGCTTTTCTGGTAACTTAACATCTAGGTGACTATAGAACTGTTTCTAAGATCTCGATTATGGGTCTCATTTACGGTTTGGGTTTTCTTTGGGGGGGTGGATTTATGCCTGTCCAGCAATTTTTAAGACACAGTCTTAGGAGTTGTGCATATGTTGTAGAGACCCTGAGTTGCATTATCTTCCTGGAAAATGGGGTGTTTATCCTGGAAAGCACGTAGCTCAATAATGGATTCCCTGAGCTCATCAAAGCCTGTTTAGGGTTCATTGTCCTGGTGTGGTCACAGCCTTAGTCAGATAAGAGAATGTGACTCAGGTGCTGTCCTTCTAGTTTTTCAGGAAGGACTTGCAGTGTTTGCCACTGCTGAGGGGAACTTGATCTCCTAACTCTGAGCACCTAGTACCCGCCAAGAAGCACTTTCCTAGCCTCTGGATTTCTGCTGTTTGCTGCCCCCCAGCATCATGGCTCCTAAAGTATCTAAGGGCCTACAGCTTTTCTCTTTTACTCTTCCTACTTTCTGGGTTTCCTGGCTTCAGTTTATACCCCAAAGGAATCTTTGAACTTCACTCTCTGTTCTTTTTTTTCCCCCCCCCAGGATTTTTGTTTTTATCGATACTCACTTCAGTAACTTGAATCCACAGATATAAGCAGTATATAACCAGCAAGTTACAAGTAAACACAGATTATACGTGTAAATATCTATTCACAAGGTTCACATGTGCAGATACACAAATTAGAGGCATGTGTGTAGAATTATGGCCAAACTGTTTTTAAAATGCAGAAATGTAAAATTACATCTTGAAAATATGAACCTAGTCTACACACTTCAAAAACCAAACATTGCTTATACCAGAAATGTATGACAACTATAGGATTCAAGTGACAAGCAATAAGTTCTCAAAAAATTAATACTGGTCAAGGAAGACCGGGCTGAGTACTAGGCTATCCAGGATCCCTTGCCACAAGGACTAATACAGAGAGCTCACGGAGGAGGATATCCAGCTGATCAGGGATGGGGAGGGGGGGAATTGGGGAATTGGGGATAACAACGCATTGTTTGCCCACTAAATAATGTAACTCATTATGGACAATAAATATATATTTAAAAAAATTAATACTGGTCAAAGAGAACTCTCTGTTCTTTTGTATGGCAATACTTGCTGGTTCCTTTCTGCTTGACAAACTCAACATTTTTACTATTATAAACCATTTTGCAAAGACTATTTTATCCATAAAGCTTAGTATATACCCATTGCTAAGGTTACATTATTAAAAGGGGAGTAACTGAACAATAGATAGGAACTTAAAAATAAAGAACTTTGGGCAGGGGATGGCGGCTCATGCCTGCAGTCCCAGCACTGGGGAGGCAGAGGCAGGAGGACCACTTTGAGTGCGAGAAACTCTGAGGCTATGTAATGAATTCCAGGTCAACCTGGGCTAGAGCGAGACCCTACCTTGAAAAACAAAAACAAAACACACCCTTTGCACATGCAGGTGGGCACAGTGGTATGATGTTTGTAATCCCAGTGCTTGGAGGTTGAGGCAGGAGAATCGCTAGGTGTTTGAGGCTAGCCTGAGCCACATAAGCACTCTGTGTTTCAAAGCAAACAACTATCTTGGTACGTATTGCCCAGGACCTTTCATAATGTACAAGAATATTCCACAGCTTTGTGTGAACGTTTCTTAGAACTCTCCAATCTGAACTTGCACACTTGGTTTCTAATCTATCTTTCTAGCAGCTGATGTTACATTTATTGAGGCTTTGATCTGTCCATGGGAATGTCCATTTGTGTTTGGGTCAGTAAGAGACTGGCTACAGAGAGGAAAGGAAGTCACAGTTCACAGCACACAAGCCCAGCTGAAGCTGAGTCACCGCCCAGTGGTGCCTTAAGACGCCTTAGAATTCCCTTTCTGTGTTTACCTTTCTATAATCACCTCTCTGCAATTCCTTGCAATGTTGCCTATGTAGTGATTTACAAGGGCTCATGAAGAAATGAAATGAATTTTTTTTTAATTTTTTAAAGCAACATGCACCTTTTTGTTCCATTGTGAAAGGTTAGGGACCGAAGGCTGGACACAGGTCAAAGCTCTTGTCTCTTGTTCTGTTTTGTGATAGGGTCTCACGTAGCTCCAGTTATCCTCTACTTTGCTATATAGCAGGGGATTAACTTGACCCTCTGATCCACTTGCCTCTACCTGACAAGTGTTGGGATTACAGGCATACGCCGCCATACCCATATTCCTGGCTTTTACTGTGCTGAAGACTTGATCAGCTGAGCTAACCTCCAGCCCACTCTTTCTGTTTTTTTAAAAAAGGTATTTATGACAGACTGATGACATGTCATTTGTAGATACTTACTTTTTTATTTATTTATTTTTTATTGTCCATAATGATTACATTATTTGATGGGCAAACAATGAATTGTTCCCCAATGCCCCCCTTTCCATCCCCAATCAGCTGGATATCCTCCTCTGTGGGCCGTCTGGATCAGTCCTTGTGGCAGGAGACCCTGGATAGCCTAGTACTCAGCCCGGTTCTCCTGGCCCAAGTGTGTTGTTACTGAGGGGTGCCGTGCCTCTGGATAGTCTCCTCCACCAAGGCTCTAATCTTTCTGCCCCCTCTTCTGCTAGTTCCCTGAGTCATGGTGGGTGAGTATTAAGGCTGCTTTATTGTTGAGAACTTAGGGGTCTCTGCACTACTGTTTTAGGTTGTGTTGAAAATCATTGGTGTTTGTCTCACTGGCTTCTCCTGTGTTGACTGACTGGCTGTGGCTATGGGTCACTTGTTCATCCCATCATTCCTTGCAGGGTTCCATATGGCTACTCCACGGTATGTCTGGGGTGGCTCATCTCTTGCCAGGATGTCGGCTGTTGGCCTGCGATTCATTGGTAGGGTTGGATGAGCGACCACTCTCTCACAGCATTCTGAGAGATACAAACAGAATCTCCATCGGAGAGTGAGATCAGCATAGGTTAACTGAGATAGACAGTTCTGAATTAGCTAGATTCTAATTTAAGTAGCCTGTCCGTTGACCAGCTTCCCCTGGCAGCTATGCAGTGCCTTCCAGCACTACACTAACTACCATCTGGGGGCTGGATACCATTCTGGACCTCGCAGGGCCTCTCAATGCTGATCGATGGCTTTCTGTGGTTTCTTCAGCAACAGGATCTTGACTCAGGCCTGGGGTGGGCATTCAAAAGCTTTGACAGAATCCTGTCTTGTGTTTGGAACCTCATAGGTCACTTTGGTCAACAGCTCAGTGAGGGAAGGAGCCGGTGACTGGGACCAGGGGTTGTCAGACTGATCAATTATTCACAGGCTTAGACTCTCTCCCCTTCTATTCATGGCCCCTCTTGCCAGATGACACCCACTACTTGCTCAATAGGTTACAGTATGCTCGTGAGGATTCTATGATTTTGAACCCATTTTGGTTTAGCTTCATGCTTAAGTCATTCCCCTCCTCCCATCCCTTAGCCCTCATTCATAAACTCTCACTTCTTTCTACTGGTCTGCGTAGAGTTTATGGTTCGCCTGGTTAAGCACCGCATATGAGGGAGAATATGCGGCCTTTGGCTCTCTGTTCTTTCGAGAGATCGCTTAGGAGGATCTGCTCCAAGTCAGACCATTTTTCTCTAAGTTTCAATATGTTATTTTTCCTTTCAGCTGGATAGAATTCCATCGTGTAAATATACCAGAGTTTTGTTATCCATTCCTCCATGGAAGGCCATTTTGGTTGATGCCAATTCTTGGCTATTATGAATTGAGCTGCTATAAACATAGTTGCACGAACGTCTCTCTCTGAGATGTGGCATCTTGCAGGTAGATGCCTCGTAGAGGGATAGCTGGGTCCATTGGTAGCTCTATGTCCATTCTGTTGAGGAGTCTCCACAGTGCTTTCCAAAGCGGTTGAACAAGCTGGCAATCCCACCAGCAGTGAATGAGGGCTCCTTTTTCCCCCGCATCCTCGCCAGCAATTGTTGTTGGTTTTCTTTATGATTGCCATTCTGACTGGAGTAAGGTAGTAGGTATCTCATTGTGGTTTTAATTTGCATTTCCCTGATGCTTAAGGATGCTGAGCACTTTCTCAGGTGAGAAAAGGCTGTTTGTGTTTCTTCCTCTCTGAATTCTCTGTTGAGATCAGTGCCCCATTTTGTGAGGGGGCAGTTTGAGTTTTTGTTATTCATTTTTTTGAGTTCTCTGTAGGTTCTAGAAATTACGCCTCTGTCTGTGTTGTAGCTGGCAAAAATCATCTCCCAGTTTGATGGGGGTCTATTGGCTCTGAGTATGGTGCTTCTCTGTACAGAAGCTTTTGAGCCTGATCAGGTCCCATTGGTTAAGTGACTGTTGCACTTCCTGGGCTACCGGAGATTTGCTCAGCAAGTTATTCCCTACTCCTATCTCATGTAGGGTTCCTCCTATTTTTTCTTCCTGGATGTTTAGGGTTGCATGGTTAATATTGAGGTCTCTGATCCATTTGGAGTTGAATTTAATGCATGGTGAAAGGCATGGATCTATTTTTAATTTTCTACACGTGTTTATCCAATTTGTGCAGCACCATTTGTTGAAGATGCTACCTTTAGCCCAGCATACATTGTTGTTGGCTCCCTTGTCAAAGACCAAGTAGCTGAAGTTACTTGCATTAAAGGCTGAGTCTTCAATTCTATTCCACTGGTCAGACTGTCTGTTTTTCTGCCAATACCATGCTGTTTTAGTTACTATGGCTTTGTAGTATGTTTTAAAGTCAGGTATGGTGATACCTCCTGCATAAGTTTTTTTGCTCAGAATAGTTTTAGCTATTCTATTCTATTCTATTCTATTGCCCTTTCAAATGAATTTTGAGATTATTTTTTTCTATGTCTGTGAAGGAGGTTGGCATTTTTATTGGTATGGCGTTGAATCTGTAGATTGCTTTTGGCAGGATTGCCATTTTTACTGCATTGATTCTCCCTATCCATGAGCATGAAATGTCTTTCCATCTTGTCACACCCTCCTCTATTTCCTTCTTGAGTGTTTCAATATTTTCCTTATATTCGTCTTTCACTACCTTGGTTAGTGATATTCCAAGGTATTTGATTTTCTTTGAGGTTATAGAAAACAGGACGGTTTCTCTGATGTCTTTTTCCAAATGTTTGTCTTCTGTATATAGAAAGGCTACCAATTTTTGTGTGTTAATTTTGTATCCTGCCACTCTGATGAAGGCATTGATCACCTTCAGGAGTTTACTTATACTGTTCTTTGGGTCTGATATATATAGGATCATGTTACCTGCAAAGAGGGATAGTTTGATTTCTTCCTTTCTAATTTGTATCCCTTTTATGCTTTTCTCCTGTCTTATTGCTTGGGCTAGAATTTCAAGCACTTCATCATTGTCCTTTTTTATTGCTTTCAGTTTAAAAGCTATTTTGTCAGATATTAGAGTAGCTACACCCACTTTGTTATTATTCCCACATGCCTGGAAAATTGTTTTCCATCCTTTTACCCTCAGTAGGTTACTGTCTTTAGCAATAAGGTGTGTTTCTTGAAGGCAACAGATGGAAGGGTCCATTTTTCTGATCCAACCTGCTATCCTGTGTCTTTTTATAGGAGAGTTGAGACCATTTACATTCAAAGTTATAACTGTGAGGTTTGCTTTAAGCCCTGCCATGTTGGAGAGACTCTGGAGGTTGGTATCTGAGCTGTTGTTATCTCTTTGGTGTTACCTTGCTTTTTCTCTGTTCCTTTCCTGAGGTCGATTTCTTGTTTCATCTGCTTGGGATATCTCATGCAGTATCCTTTGAAGGTTTGGCTTTGTGTTCAAATAATTGTAAAGCTGGTTAATTTCATGGAATACTTTCATTTCTCCATCTATTATGATGTATAACTTTGCTGGATACAGTAGTTAGGTTGAAATCAGTACTTCTTTAGCCCTAGAATCACTTTATTCCAGGCTCTTCTGGCTTTTAAAGTTTCTATGGAGAAGTCTAAGGTGAGTCTGATGGGTTTGCCTTTGTAGGTGATGAGTTTCTTTTCTCTCGCTGCTCTAAGTACTCTCTCTTTACCCTCAATGTTTGGCATTGTAACTAAGATATGTCTTGGAGAGTTCCTCCTTTGATCCAATTTGTTTGGGGTCCTACGTATCTCTTTTAGACGTACAGGATTATCTCTTGCCAGGTATGGAAAGTTTTCTTGAATAATTCTGTTGAAAATATTTTCTATGCCCCTAGCCTGGTTTTCTTCTCCTTCTGGGATCCCCATGATCCTGAGATTAGGTCTTTTTATGGTATCCCACATTTCCTTTGAGTCTTGTTCACTTGCTCTTTTGAATTTTGTCAAGTTTCTGATTTCTCTCGAATTCTCCTCTGTTTTGTCTTCCATGTCTGAGGTTGTTTTCCCAGTGATTGATTCTGTTGGTGAGAGATTCTAGGGATGTTCTTATTATTTCAATATGGTTTTTGTTTTCTGAAGCTTCTTTTTGGGTTGCTTCTATCATCCTGTTGAGACGTGTTTTCATTTCAAGGTTTGATTTATTTACTTCTTCCTGACACTCATTCTTGTATTTGCACATGCCTTCGCTTAATTTGGATAGCTGGTTTTTGATACCTTCATCTTTCAGGTTTGCCTTTAGTTCCACTATTTCTCTTCTGTCCGTTTGGTTCTCCTCTATTATGTTAAGCCTGGTGGCAAAGCTCGTGAGCTGACTTTGTACTGTTTCAAGCTGCTTTTCCATCTTTTCTTGCATGACTAACACGAAGTTCTCCTTAGGATCTGTACCAGTATGATCGGGGTTTAGTGTTGTGTCATCCTGGGCCTGCCTCTGCTCTCTCTCTCTTTAGTGGTATTGTTGTCATTTGGCATGGTTTCCTCAGCTAGTGAAATATTCTTGCATTGAGGTCTGCCCATTTCGATCCACTTGGGGTGATTGGTGGGATGCCTTTGAGATGTCGCCCCCCCCACACTTTTGGCTTTTAAGAATAAAGCTTATATGAATATTTGTATCCAAGTCTTATTGTGAAAGCATGTTTATATGTCTATATCTAGAAATAGAATCTATTAATCAAATTTGAGTTAATCAGCTTTCTGTAGTTGTGACAAAATGTTATTTCTTATAAGTTACTTATAAGAAATAAAGGTTTATGCTTGCTCTTGGTTCTGGGATTTCTGCCCATGGTAGGTTAGCTATATTGCTTCTGGGCCTATGATACCATGATTTGGCAGAGGATACTGCTCAATTCATAGTGAGCCCAGGTGAGGGAAGTAAAAAGTGAAAGAGAGGCTAGATTTACAATATCCCCTTCCAGAACACCCCAGCAGGGGACCAACACCTCAACACTTGGGGCTTTTGGGTGCATTTTTAAAGAGCCAAGTCATATCAATATTTACAATATACTTACAGTCTATGTCTACTTTACAAGAAATAATTCACCTGTTTTTCAGTATGACAGGACCATCATGTATTCCATCAGCAACACATGAGTTTCTGTCATTTCACATCTTTGTCAGCACTTAAGATATTTTCAGTGTTGTTGTACTGGTTGTGAAGATATCTTATTGTGGCTTTATTTTTTAATTTAAAACTTTATGTGGTTTTAATTTAAGTTTTCTGATTATGTAGAAGATTTTTGTACAGGGTCTTATACTCTAGCCCAGGAACTACTTGCCTGGAACTCACTATGTAGCCCAGGCTGACCTTGAACTCATGGCAATTCCCCCGTTTCCGCCTCCCAAGTGCTAGGATTCTAAGCATGAGCAACTACATCTAGTTCTAAGGATCATTCTTATACTCCAGATAACAGAACACATTGGATCATCAGGCCAACCTCACTTATCATGTCTCTAAGGTAATGTCAACACCAGCCAGGCTCATTTTCCTGAATGAAAAAACCCAAACTTGCTGTTAGTCTTCCAGCACATTTTACAACAAACTAATTCACGTGGGGTCTGGAAATCAGCTATGCTATTTACAAAACTAAGAATTCTTAGAAGGATAGAGGCATAGCTAAGTGGTGGACACTTAGCATAGCTGGTGTTCTGGATTGCATCCTCACCACTGCAAACTACCACCACTACCATCACCACCATCACCACCATCACCACCACCACCACCAC
>PVHP010047313.1:0-12946 GCA_004024765.1 Zapus hudsonius
CACACACACACACACACACACACACACACACACACACACACACAAAATGCTTCAGATACATACAGTAATGGAATATCATGAACTCTCTATATTCACAAATTGCAAATTGAGAAATGGGTCAGTTCTCACCACAACTCGCCTCATAATGCCACCCTGGGGACCATGCATTTGACACATGTTTGGCTAAAATGCTTCATCTGCAGTTTCATTTCACTCGAACAGGAACCATCTGTTCTGAGCACGCAGGGCCATCCCCCACCATCAAACATCTCCTGAGTCAGATGGGCCAGAGGAGGAAGGCTGGACTCTCAGGGGAGCCCATGGGATGGGGCTGGGTCACTTGGCTAGTCCTGTCCCAGAGCCAAAGAACCAGGGAGGGTCAGCCTCTGTAGCTGAGGAGGAGCAGAGAAGGAGGCAGGGCATGAGGCCCCAAGGAGGCTCACCAGCAGGAGGAGGCTACTCTGCCTCAGTTTCCACGCCTGTAGAGACAGATCGTTTGAATAGCCCTAGCACCATGAAAATCTGAACTTGTGATTCTTTTGAAAATTCCTCCAAAAGAAACCCCCAAATCCAGGTGAATTTACTAAAATTGTATCAGACATCAGGTTTATACAATCTTTTTTTTTTTTAGGAAGTAAGAGGTGCTATTTCCCAATTCATTCTATGAAGCTACTATGAAACGAGTACCGAAATCACACCAAGTGGAAGACGAAAGATGAATGTGAAAATACTTAAAAAACAGGATTCAGCAAGATATAATAGCATCTGATCTAAAGACTTCGTGGAGATTTATTTTTTTGAAACACACAATGTGGCAACTCTTAAATGTAAAAAGAATAAACTTTATCTAAAAATTATTAAAGAATGCTGGGTGTGGTGGCACAGACCTGTAATCCTAGCATTCCAGAGGTCCAGACAAGGAGACCTCAAATTTTAAGGCCAGCCTGGGCTATACACCGAGACCCTGGCTCAAAAAGAAAACTGTCGTGTGTGTGTGTGTGTGTGTGTGTGTGTGTGTGTGTGTGTGTGTGTGTGTGTGTTTGTGTGTGTGCACAAATACACTGAAAGAGGAAGAAGCAGTTGGCATGATCCTAAGGTTGGTGAAATCAGCTTTCTGAGATGCAGCCAAACACCAAAGCTGTCTTCAACTTTCAAACAACCTATCAATACCCGTGAGCAGGTGCAGCCAGTTCCCTGTGTCCCCCAGCCCAGCGCAGCCTTAGTCCAGCCTGAGCCAACATCTCAGCCTCTGGGCAAGGGTTGATTTCCACTGGGACCAGAAGACTTTCCAAGAAGGCCATCTTGCTTTAGTAAGCCTGAGGGATTACTACACATTGGTGCCAATGAACATGAATTCACTCCACCCCTCTGCTTTCAGTGCACCCACTTCACCGTCCTCAGATTCCAGCCTAGCACAGGACAGAGAGGAGCTCAGCCAGCTTTTAGTATTTAGTATAATTTCAGCAAAGTAATATTATAAATAGTAGTAGTAGATGGTTACAGTAAAAATTGCTCCAGACAAGCCAGGTGTGGTGGTGTGCGTCTTTAATCCCAGCCCTGGGAGGCAGAGGTAGCAGGATCGCTGTGAGTTTGAGACCAGCCTGAGACTACAGAGTGAATTCCAGGTCAGCCTGGGCTAGAGCGAGACCCTACCTTGAAAAAACAAAACAAAACAAAAATTGTCTTTATCTTTTGGGTGTGGAAGGTCACGCCTTTAATCCCATGAGGTCCAGACCTGCCTGGGTTACAGAGTGAGTTCCAGGTCCATCTGGGCTTCAGTGAGACCTTGCCTTGAGAAAAAAAAAAAGTTTTGTTTTGTTTTGTTTTTGTTTTTGTTTTTTTTTTTGGTTTTTGGTTTTTTGAGGTAGGGTCTGGTTTCTCATTTAATAATCACAGTATCTTTTTTTTTGGTTTTTTGAGGTAGGGTCTCGCTCTAGCTCAGGCTGACCTGGAATTCACTATGTAGTCTCGGGTGGCCTTGAACTCAGCAATCCTCCTGCCTCTGCCTTCCCAGTGCTGGGATTATGGGAGCGTGCCACTCCAGCCAGCTTGTTTGATTATTTATTTGTGAGCGAGAAAAAGATGATGGGTGCACCAAGGTTTCTTGAAACTGCAAACAAACTAGACACATGTGCATCTGGCTTTACATGGGCCCTGGGGAATTGAACCTGGGCCACCAGGCTTTGCAAGCAAGTGCCTTTAACTGCTGAACCATCTCCCCAGCCCATACTCACAGTACCTTACAGGTAAGGTTTACTGTCCCTCCTTGACAGAAAAGGGAAATTATAAAATAATTGAAGATTTATCATGAGCTGAAATGGAGACCTAGACAGACCATGAAGGTGTTCATAAAACCTTGGTGTGTGGGGAGGGGTGGATTCCTTCCATGCACACTGAGAAGCTGGAGAAAGCCTCTAGCACAGGAAGAAGAATGAGCTAAAACCAAGCCAGTGCACAGAGTGGAACACAAAGCAAGGAGAATCAGGGAGAAACAGGAGGATGAGGCTGGCCCTATGACCGTCCCCAGGGCCCCTCTGATGCCCAAGCGCTTGGTGAAGTTACTGCTCTTATTAGAAATTCAAGTGTCTCAGGGTAAAAAAATTCCCAGCGACCAGAGTTAACGAAACAAGGATAAATATTTGTTAAAATCTATACCATATAAATACATTAGTAAATCTCAATACTTCAGGAGTAAAAATGGTAGCTTTTAAATATGTTTCAGATAAACACAAAGTATACTAATTTAACAGAAGTTTGGTTTTTCTCTCTGAGTCTGAGAGGTGTTGAGTATGGAAGAGGATTCTACAGACTGAATTGTAGAAAATGGCTCGGGGTTAGGTTGAGACAGGCGTGGGTCAGCTGGCTCACAGTTGGTGTAGAAGGCTCTGGAACTTTCCTTAGGAAAGTTAACACAATCCAGGTGGGAGAGTATTGGAGGCCCTGGCACACCCATTCTCATTCTCTTTCTCCTTGCAAATAAATAAAAATATGTCAACATTTTTCAGGCTGTGGCTGGAGAGATGGCTCAGTGATTAAAGGCACTTGCTTGTAAAGCCTAATGGCCCTGATTCAATCCCCAGCACCCACATAAAGCCAGGTGCAGAATGTGGCACGTGCATCTGGAATTTTTTTGGAGTGGCAAGAGGTGTGCCCCCCCTTCTCTCATTTCCCCCTCTCTGTTCTTACCAACATTCATATTCATTCATTGTTTTGGGGGATAATAAATTTGCTATTCATAAACAGGGGGCAAATATGATGTTTGAAGACCCAACAGCCATTCTGTTACCTTGAGGAGAAAAATCTCTAAGGATGGCAAACATTGCAGTTAATAGAGTTGACCATCAGCACATATCTAAGGAAGATCCCTAGCCATTTACAATATAGTTATGGGTAAACTAAGGCACAGGTAAACTGCGGCATGACATACCCAGTACAGTTAGAAAGGAGAGTCTTTAATAAAAAGAACCGGCAGCTGGGGACCGTCTTGTGCCGCCTGGGTAGGCTTTTGGCCCCGAGCACAATCTCCAGCGTGTTTTAAAGGCAAAAACCCATCAATCATTCTTACATGATTTTCCCCAGCAAAACAAGCAATATAACAATGAGTGTGAAGACACAAGTATGAAATCAGTGTGACTTGTCACCATGGAGGTCACCATGGTGTCTCTAGCAGGATCCCTACATTCTGATTCTTTATTCTTTTTAATCATCAACCATATCCACATTTGTATCTGCCTTGAACTTCTTAACTCCCAACCAGGAAAAGGCCTGCACCTCTTAACCAGAAAAAGGGGCTTCCTGTTTTGTTGAGACAGAGGGGAAAGTGCAGGCTTGGGGTTAAGACATGTATTTTATTAGAGTCAGCCTATCTTATTCTAGCCAGCCCTTGTTAATGTAGTAGGTGATAGGCTCTTCTGATATTTCTTTTTTTAAAAAAATATTTGTTTATTTATTTGCAAGCTGAGAGAAATAGGAGAGAGACAGAGAGAATGGGTGCACCAGGGCTTCCAGCCACTGCAAATGGACTCCAGAGCATGCATCACTTTGTGCATCTGGCTTTCCGTGGGGACTGGGGAATGAAACTCAGGTTGTTAGGCTCTGCAGGCAAGGCCCTTAACTGCTGAGCCATCTCTCCAGCCCCCTTTTCTACTTTTCTAAAAATGTAGTTATTCCTTTATCGGTGAGCAGACAGAAAGAGGGAGAGAGAAAGAGAGAGAGTGAGAAAGGATATGGGCATGCCTTGTGACTGCTCAGAACCCCAGACGCATGTGCCACTTTGTGCATCCGGTGGACATGAGTGACGATGAATCAAAGCCGGGCCACCAGGCTAGTGCCTTTTAAGGTTGAACCATCTCCCAGCCCTAGACAAACTTATTTCTGAATGACATTACTCAACAGTTCCCAAAACCCAATTACAGTTTCCAAAGAAAGGTTCCTTTTAGTGAAGAATCTGCCTTTCCTCAGACACCGGACACCGACTCATACTTTGCTTATCTTCTGGAAGCTTCCTTTCCTGACCCAGGCGAGTCTGTGGGCACGCCCAGCATCTAAAGCCAGGGCCTCCCTGACCGAGTGATTACAGTTATTTGAACTTCTTGACACATGACACCCTTTGACATATGCTTTCAAAAACTTACTCTCGGGGCACCCCCAAAATGTCAAAGAATTCATAGACAGAATTCTAAGAGTGTCTTCTGAGGACAATCTGCTTGATTACATGGATCCAGGGACACGCTTGGCCATCTGGGAATGAAGAGTTCAGTTCAGAGAGGGCGCCTCTCCTGCAGACACAGCACCCACTCCTACCTGCCCACCTCCCCCAGGCACCGCCAAGACGCCCAAACGCTTCATTCATAACGCAAGGAAGTTCCATTTGGCACAGAAGTCCAAGTGATTGAAAGCCCAGTGACCTCGCTTTGTTTTGTTTTGTTTTCTTTTCTTTTCAGCTCAGAGACAGGAAGAAAAATGATAGGAAATCCTCAACAATCAATCAATCGAGGCAGCCAGTGGTCACTCACAGAGCAGCTTTCAGGTTGTCAGCAAGTCTTGTCAACACAGGCACAGAAAGAACTTGAACAAGGCTGTGTTCTCACAAGTCTCTTACCCTCAAAAAGGGTCGGGGGTGTGCACCTAAGATAGGAAATTTAGCCAGAGAGCAAGCTTTCTGTTCCACAAGATAATATAAACCAAGATACCACATACACATAGTTTTCCGAAATTTATGTACATTTCATTGCACATATGTAAATTTACACAAAATAAATAACCTTTATTTTTCCATCTTATTGTCTTTTCTTTTCTTTTTCTTTTTTTTTTTTGAGGCAGGGTCTCACTCTAGCCCACTATGGGACTCACAATGCAGTCTCAGGCTGGCCTTGAACTCACAGTGATCCTCCGACCTCAGCCTCTCGAGTGCTGGGATTAAAGGTGAGCTCCAGGATGCCCAGCCCAACAACTTCTTAATATTTAATCAGCCTGAAGAACTATTAAACATTTTTTTTAAATTTCTTTTACCTTTGAGAGGTGAAACCCAGCTTGGCATCTTAGAAGGTAGGGGACATGCCCTGAAGTCCTGCTTCATCAGCCAAACAGGCCCAAGATGGTGCTGTGTAACCATCTGGTAGAAAGAGACTTGTCCAAGGATGCTTTGAGTGATTATTCAATTGTATGTGTTCAGAACCCATATAACACGGATTGCTAAACTCCTTGAATCTTTCTGTGTATGCCTGGGGTGTGCACGTATGCGTGTTTGTGCATGTGTGTATGCACATGTGCATGTGTGCAGATGTGTGCCTGTGTGCAGAGGCCAGAGGTTGACGTCAGGTGGCTTCATCAATCACTCTCTTCTTTATTTGCTGAGGCGGGTTTTTCAACCGAGCCCAGAGATTGCCAATTCAGTTCGCCTACCTCGCCATCTTACCCAGGGGATCCTCTTGGCCTCCCCAATGCTGCTGGGGTCACAGGCATGCCACCACACCCACCTAGGGTTCTCACGGTGCTGACTTAGCTCCTCATGCTTGCGCTTGACTCAGGGTCATCTTCCCAGCCTCGATCCTAGACATGGTCACTCCTACATTTTACTTTATATTAAAGATCAAAGCAGGCAGGTAACATCTGAATGCCAGCCACTCTCCCAGAGGCCCACATACCATGCTTACATACATCATGTTATAAGTCAGAGTTATACATATTTTTGCTTTTGATCTTTGGAGTCACAACAAATTCAGTTCTTGTTTTTTTTTTTTTTTTTAATTATCTCCTTACTGGCCCATCCAGTAACTGACAACATGTTGTTCTAGAAAGTTACTGATATTCCTGAAACAATTCTACCATTTGGGCATTTCTTCTATCCACAGGAAGACAGGCCTAGACTATAACAATGAAAGTGAGCTCCACCAGAGGCAAGACAATGTGAGGGAACTCTGGGACTTCCCCTTGGTGACACCCAGGCACTCTGACCTACTTTGGTCTTCCCCCAATGAATGGCCGCTTTACCTCTCAAACCAAAATACAAGGGAGGCCTCTGCTCACGACTGCTCATTAATAGACAGAACCAACAAAAATGTCTACATTTTCATTAATGAGCAAATATCATCTATTGTGCAGGGTAAAAATCATTCTAATAAATGAAGTATTCACAAACAGTAATTTGTGGAGTTGTAGTTTATTTTATGTACTTAGTGGTTTTCCTGGAGTAGAAACTGGAGGGTTTTTTTTTTTTTTTTTGGTATTGTTTTTTTCTCAGTTTTTGGAGGTAGGGTCTCGCTCTAGCCCAGGCTGACCTGGAATTCACTGTGAAGTCTCAGGGTGGGCTCAAGCTCACTGCAATGCTGAAACTGGACTTTTAAGACTTTTAAGTATTACAAGCACAAGTTTTGAATCAATTTCCTTCCATGTGTATTCTTGATCAATACGCTCATCTTTCTAAGGCTCTACAGTTGTTTGGAGAAGGAACTAAAATCACTCCCCCAATTTGGCTTGTCAAGTCCTTTTTTCTTTGGGAAGAATATTAATTCATTTTATTGATTAACTCAGCACTGCAGAGACTCTAGAAAACTCGACGGGACAATAAATAGAACCAGCAGCTAACTAATCTCCTTTATGGGAAAATAAATCCCTTAAAGGCACAGACAACTCCTTCCGTCCTTTGCCTTTACGGGGCAGAACAAGTAGGGCACTGGTGACTAAAATTAGAACAGCATCTGTGCTGCTCCATTCAGATCACAGAGTCACCTCGTTCAGCTCGGGATCAGAACCCATAGCCTCCAGCAGCTGAGGAGCAGAAACGCCTGATAATGCTCCCTCCGCCTCCTGTCTGTTACATGTACCTTTCAGAGTCTCAAGAAAGGATGCTCACAGCCCCAGCGCCCCTCTCCATCCTTCCAGGATATAGGCAACCTTCGCATTCAATACATTTGGCCAGGGGGCTGGAGAGAGGGCTCAGTGGTTAAAGATGCTTGCTTGCAAACCCGAGGACCCAGGTTCAATTCCCCAGGACCCACGGGAAAAAAGTGGGCATGCAACCAAAGTGGGAGCCCTGACAGGCCCATTCTCTCTCTCTCTCTCCTCTCTCTCTCTCTCTCATCAACATTTTAAAAATGAAGTGGCTAAGAAGAGGCAGAGTAAGAGAAGTATGTGAAGTGTAACTCAGCGTACATCTACATTCATGTGGTGACAAGCCAACGACCAGAGCTCTCAAAAGACACTTTCTACGTCATTCTATCTTCCTGACAAGCTTCATCTTATGAAAGACACTGTGTGAATTTAAAAACACCTCAATAGAAGCTAGGAGTACAAACCAATGCGCACAGTGCCCAGCTCTAAGGGAGGAAAGAATGAGGCAATGGAAATGATCATCAATTCTGTTCCGAGTGTTCCTGCTTCTTCATCAAATGTGCCACGTGGGTTACTTGTCATGTGGGACACAGTGCTGGCGAATCGGATACACAAAGAGCTGGGCAAATATTTATCCATCTTTGCCAGATCACCAGCCGGCCCTTTCATGAACCTCCTAATTTTACACTCGGTTTCTTTCTTCTTTCTCTCCTCTCTCTTTCCTTCTCCTCCCTCCTTCCTTCTTTCTCTATTTCTCTACATAGGTGCTCCTACGTAGGTGCTCCTAGGTAGCCCAGGCTGGCCTTGGAATATAAGATCTTCCTGTCTCGGCCTCCCCCAAACTGAGACTACAGATAGTTGCCACCAAGTCTGGCTTGACATTTTATATTAGTTTCTTTTTATTTTCTTGTTGTGTTTTTGTGTGTGTACACGTAGTACATGTGGTGTGGTGTGTGTGCAGATGAGCACACCCACGTGAAGGCCAGAGGAAGGGACCAAGGGTCCTCCCTGTCACTCATTCATATATTTATTTGAGGTGGTCTCTCGCTGAATCTTTTTTCTTTTTTTTAAAGAAACCCTAAGTTTCTACATTTTTATGTATTTACGAGAGAGAATGAGAGAGAGAGAGAGAGAGAGAGAGAGAGAGAGAGAATGGATGTGCCAGCGTCTTTTGCCACTGCAAGTGAGTAACTCCTGACTCATGTACCACTTGATGTCGAGCTTTGCAAGGGAACTGAATCTAGGTTGGCAGGCTTTGCAAGCAAGTGCCTTTAACCACTGAGCCATCTCCACAGCGCTCTCTGGACCTTTTCTCAAGACGGAGTCTCCCTCCGATCCCAGAGCTGCTGTGTGCTTTTTGCTGTTTTGTTTCTGTGAGCTTCAGATTCTTCCACTCCAGCCCACAGGGCTACTTACACGGGTGCTGGGACCTGTCTGAGGCCCTCTCAGGCCCTCGGCTCATAGGCAAGTGTATTTCCCCAGCATCTTTCATACTAGTTTTCAATCTTTCTCTCATTCAACCCCCAAATTTTATAGTCCACTAACAATCTTCAATTCCCTTTCAACTCATTTCTCATACAAGAGTCATACTTCCTTTATCATGGGTACATGTGAAACTCATTATTACTATGAGTATACTCACATGTTTATAAAAATTAGAATAAATATTGTTATTTAATCTCTTCCTTTCCTGTTTCCATTTATTTATTCAATTTTCAGAGGCCTGTTTATTTTTATTATTTTATTTTAAAGCAATAGCAACCTATTATAGTTCAAGTAACTGAAAAAGAAATGATTTGATTTCTGAAATCATTTGTTGCCCTCACACACCCTTGACATGTGGGGCATGGGCAGAAACTCTGAAGCAGTGGTTCCTTTGTGAAGAGGCTTCATAGGTGGCCCAGGGGAACTGGAGGTTAGAGAGAGCCATGCTGAGAAAGGGCAAGATTATTGTCCTAATAAGGACAAGGCTTCAAGCCACAAAAATAAAAGGCATGTGTACTCAAGTGTAGAAAAGCAGTGGATCACATGCTTGTCTGTCAGACATTTGTGGGCAGAAAGACTGTAATATTATTGGTATCTTAAAATACTGACCATTTAATAGAGACAGGAGAATAGAAAACCATACACATACAATTCACTTTCTTTATAAAATCCTAGAGTGCTGAAGCTATTTCACAGAGGTTAGAATCTCTTTCTATCTCATGCAAGGCAAGCTAAGAAGCTGTGTTATGAGGAGATTCCCCCTTGACTCTTGAGACAGGGAGGTTGAGGACAGGTCACTCTTATACACACAGTAAACAGGAAGATCATGAACCAAGTGTGACAGTTAACTCTTCAAGGCAAGTTCCACAGATCCCATGCCTGACCCCCTCCCCTTGAGTGGGAGGTGTCTCCAACTAGAGTTCAAACCTAGATTCTGAAACTGATTGGTCAGGTATGGACCAACCCTCTGTCTCTCTGACTTACCTGGTCCAGGTCATCAAAGTCACTGAAACTGGAAATACAGCCCTTTCTCTCCCTCACATGGAAGGCTAACAGAAGGACCTCTGAATCTCCAGGTGTTTATTAGGTAAGGTCTCCCATCACCACAGGTATAAGGAGCTGGGTTTTTTTTTCTCACATTAAGCTTTTTCCTCATGATGAGAGCTATTATCTTTCCTTCTTCTGCTTGTCTGGCTGAGCACCTCTCCCACGTGCTCCCTCCATACTGGTGGCTGGAGATCTCTGTAACTTCCCATTCTCTTTTGAATAAAGTCTCCTACTCTACCTTATCCTCTGGTGGTCTATAATTTTAATTCTTTAACTTTCTAGATAAGAATTCAGGTACTCCTTAAGTTCTGAGGTGCATTGGAAGTAGATAGGTGCTCTTTTAAGTCCTAATCCCCAGCTCCCCTGATCACTAGTACTTTAGAAAAACAGATTTTGCATTTAAATTAATCTCTAATATTCATACTGACATGTAATGAAAAATTCTTTATGAGGCCTTCGGTGTTGACTTTTATCTTAATAATATATCCATAAACTAATAAAATATCATTTCTTTTTTAATATCAATCTCTCTCCTAGATTCTGCTTTAGCTCTCTAATGAAAACAGAAGCAAAGCATAAGACATTATTTTTAAGTCATTGCTGATGCATTTTTATTTTATTTATATTTATATTTATATTTTATTTATATTTATTTTATGTATATTTTATGTATATTTATATTTATATTTATATTTTATTGTGACCTCGAACTCACAGCAGTCCTCCTACAACTACCTCTCCAGTGCTGGGATTAAAGGCGTGCACCACCACGCCTGGCCTGATGCTGTTTTTAAAGTCGCTAATTTTTTTTTTTTTTGGCAGGAAGTAGGGGATAACCCTTGTTCCATTTTTTCCCTGGCAGTGACAGAAGAGAGGCCCAGGAATCCCTTAGGAAAATCTGATCTATTAGAATAATTTGAGATGTAAGCATGATCATTTGATAGCACTTAACATCCAATAAGGGCTGGAGAGATGGCTCAGCCTTTAAAGGTCTTGCCTGCCAAGCCTAGTGACCAGGGTTTGATTTACGCGGGTTTAACCCACGTAAAGCCAGGTGCACAAAGTGGTGCATCATCACAGTGGCGAGTCCCTGGCATGACCATTTTCTCTCTCTCTCTCTCTCTCTCTCTCTCTCTCTCTCTCTCTCTCTCTCTCCCCCTCTTTTTCTCTGTCTCATATAAGTAAATAAAAATGTAAAATTCAAGAAAATATAAAGTTAAAGAAATCAATTAGATTTTCTTCCATTTTCAAGAAGGTTAACTGGAGAAAAGAAACCCCTAAGACATTGGAACAGCCACGATGCAAATGAATGCGACGGCTTAAAAGATTGAAAGAACAAGATATTCTGCAATGGTGAGCAGACAGTGCTAAGTTTAAAAGTCTGACAAAGTCCAGACAGAGAAAAGCTGATTTGATTGGATCAACCATCAAATGTAATCCACATATAAAATAGCAGAGATGCTAGATCAGACGAGAAACTTCCAGGCTGGAAACCATGGGTAAAGCCAGTACACCACCATTGTCTTCTTGGACCTGTTATTCTGGTACAAACTTGAAAAATCAACTATGTTCCCCTGACAGGTTTATTTTTAGAATTAGATTTGTTAATAACCCTTCATTTTCACACCATGTTAATCTAGCAGATTTTCTGATAAATGGTACGTCATGTAACCTGGAAAGCCCCTCCATCCTGTAGTCCTGGTACCCCCGAGGGTTTGAGCTCCAGTGCCTCCTCCTCACCTGCACATCTCCCACCAGGGCACAAGGCCACTGGGCCACTGCCTGAGCAGGTTTACACACCCACTGTTCCCCTGAGCTCTCCTGCCTAGAACCCACCCCACCTTCATGCCCACCAGATCACTGATCTGGAGTGTAGAAGTCCCTCATGAAATCTTGGAAGTGAAATATCAACACTACAGCGCAGGACCAAGTCCTCTGAAACTGAATGCTAAAGGTGACCGTCCTCCAAGTTCACAGAACACAATGAACACTTCAGAGCGAGCCATTTCACCAGCAGAGCCTCCTACGTGTGGGGAGGTCTCTGACTTAGGTCCTTTCTATCTAGACTTCATCTTTGTTTCAGATGTTCACGCGTGTGGACTGCGTCACCAGGGCTCCTTTGCGACTTGGGTGACCTACAGACTGAAGGGAGGGGAAGGGTACTGATTTCCACACTTCCTGTCCTGCCAGGCTAAGGGTTAGACATAAGTACATTCCTTACTGAAGCCTATGGTTTTTCTAGGCCTTTCGATCTCTTGAGTATTGATCACCACTCCTGACCCCCGGACGCTTCATCTAGGAGTGAACATGACTTCTAGCTGCTCCTAGTTCAAATGCTGATGTTCCCTTGAGTCTGCCTCCGCATATACCTTTTTGATCGCTTCTTTCATTAAATTCATTTTAAGGTGACCTTTTGAGTGTGTCATATGTTGCAGGCAATGATCTTGTCTGATTCAGTAGAGAGAAAAGAAAACAATTAAAAATATACTGAGGGCTGGAGAGATGGCTCAGAGGTTGAGGTGTTTGCCTGCAAAGCCTAAGGACCCAGGTTTGATTCCCTGGCACCCACATAAAGCCAGATGCACAAAGTGGTGCATACATCTGGAGTTCCTTTGCTGGAGGCCCTGGCATGCCCATTCTCTTTGTCTGTCTGTCTGTTTCTCTCTCTCTCTCTCTCTCTCTCTCTCTCTGCTTGCAAGTAAATAAATAAAAATATTTTTTAAATATACTGAATCATTGGTGAGTAAAATATGAATAGTCTTAGAACTGGTTGCTCTGAAAAAGGACCCATCACAAAATGAAAAAGAATTCGTAAATGGAACTGAGCTGAACGGGAGAACTTGTCATCTGACGGATCACTTCAGGGAGCTTTCTGAGATACAGGAAAGGACATCTTGGAGAAGTTCAAATTGGAGGTTTAACACCTCTCTAACTACAGGCCATAAAGGAGCTATAAGAGAGGCCATGGAAAGAGTCAAATTATGGAAGATATTGAGATTTAGAGCTTTATACTGGCTAGTGCCGAGTGTTTGTAATGAATAAGAGGAAAAGACACACACGGACATACGCTAATGAAATTTCA
>PVHP010047314.1:0-12957 GCA_004024765.1 Zapus hudsonius
TATTGGAGTAGGGTATTCAAAATGTACTATTATAAAGATTGCCTTAAGAGTAGTTTCACTTAAATCGGTGTTGTTCCCTTTGAAGGGGCTCTTGTAGGAAGGAATTTACATTAAGCATTCTAGCTATGATAACCTAGCCTTTTAAATTTCTCTCTCTCTCTCTCTCTCTCTCTCTCTCTCTCTCTCTCTCTCTCTCTCTCTCTCTCTCTCTCTCTTCTGGATCAGCAGAGTCCAACAGGTCAGACACATAAATCCCTTCCTTTAACACATATTTAAAAGATTATTCAAAGTCGAAAGTTTAACTTTCAGTCTTTTGCCCACATAATTAGTAATTCTTCATGTATTCCTGGTTTTTGCTGCTCAATAAAAACACCAATGAGTGCCTGTCAGTAGGAGCTCAGGAGCAACAGCAGAAGCAGTGGGCTCATTCTGGGTTTAGACAACTCCAAGGGTTAGTTTTCTTTTTTTTTTTTCAAGCTCTGCTTTGAAAAGCAGCTAGCCCTCTCATGGGCAAACAAATCCAGGCATTAGTTTCTATAATTCTAGGGCTGTGTCACCCAGCTGTGCAGTCTGAGATAGCAGTACGAATCCCCACCCCCAAGTACTTCAGCAATTATACCATTAGCTAGCGATTTCTAGAGCTGTTCAAGCTGTTGACAAGGCCACATAATCTGTGAGATTGTAGAAAAGAATGGATAACACCTCCATGGCGTAATTTCTCCCCTTGTAAGTACTCAGGTAGCAGATTCATTTTCTTGAACATTTCAATAAATATTTATAACATAAGCACAGGTTTATGTTGATATTTTTCAAAGAGAATACCAAGGATTCTTGAGTGATCTTATCCACAAATATTGGCCCAGCATTCCTCCCTGGGTGCACATGTAAGCACCCTGGTTGGGGTGAGCTCAGAATGAAGGCTTCACGTGGCCCAGATAAACTGTTTTACTACATTGAATATGCTGACAAAAGTTCTTTCCAAAAACCACAAGATTTACATATCTTCATACAGTTTTCCTCTATTATCATCTCTTTTCCCAAATAGGCTTAAATTCAAGGTCTCACCAGCAAAAAAAAAAAAAAAACCTGTAAAGTATGAGTTTATATTTTGATAGTATTTGTCAAACATGATCTTTCCATTGGAAAGAAAACATTCTTGGCTTCTCTATTCCCATGGACACTTGTGCCTCTCAGACATTGCCTGTATAATGGAATTTCATTTATTAAATGTAGAAAAATAACAAGGACATGAAGTTCTTCAGGAAAATCTTACAGTGAACAAATAATTCCCTGTCTGTGTTAGTTAGGCTTTGCTTCACTGTGACAAAATGCCGGACAGAAACAACTTAAAATGGAAAAGGCTTATTATGCTGGAACATGTTTTCAAAGAGTTTAGTCCCCAGTCCTCAGCTCTCCCAATTCTGGGCTGTGGTAAGAAGAACCTTCATGGTGGTGAGATCACATGACAGAAGCTGCTCACATCATGGAGGATTGGAAACAGAGAGCTGAGAAGGAACCAATGACCAGGGGCCAAGTATCCAAGGAAACACCCCCTGTGATCTACTTCCTCTCCTGAGGTCCCACCTCCAAAAGTTTCCACGTGCCAGCCAGCAGTTGGGGATCCAGAAGTCAGTACCTGAGCCTGAGGAACATTTCATAGTCAACATTCAAGAAAGAGATAGCAAAGCAATAGAAATAAATGAAACACGGTTAGTGGGAGAAAGCAAAGAATTAAAAGGAAAAATAAAGTAAAACTAACAGTGTGGTGGTACCTGCATATAATCTTAGCACTAAGGAGTTCAAGCCATCCTCAGCTATATAGTGCATTTGGGACCATTCTGGGCTACAAGAATCCTATCTTAACCTCTCCCCTACAACCTCCCCCCACAGAAAGAAAAGGAGAGAGAGAGAGAGGGGAAGGAACGAAGGACAGAAGGAATGGAGGGAAGAAAGCAGGTCAAACTGGAAAAAAAACAAAAAAAAATTAAAAGACTATAAAGTAATAAAAAGGAAAGAGAATTTTAATTTTTTAGAAATTGAAATTGAGGAGAAAATGATTTTAAAAATGGATTAAGGAAATTCAACACAGAGATGGAATTCCAAAGCAGGGAAAGAGACTTCCTATGGGGACAGAAACAGAGCATCAGCATTATACGCCCTAGCGATAGAGAAATTGTAAATGTATGCCTAATAAGCAAGCAATTTAACTAACACAGACTTGAAGTAACAAGTTGGGAAAATATAGGTGGAAGGGTAAATGCAATGATCTATAATGACTCCATGCCAAGGCTCTTATTTAAGGCTGTGAATATATATAAATAGAACCAGAAAAAAACACGAAACATACTGTTGACCATAAGTGAGAGTTGTGGAAGAGGGAATTAGGGGAAGGATATGGAAATAACCTTGTTTATTACTCATTACTCGTTGTAAGAAATAATAGCGTCTGACTCTAAAGAATGATATGCTAAGGGTATTACGCATCATAATTATAGAAATACTTGCAAATACCAAGTTTAGCAAATATCAGATGAATCATCCACAATGTAAAACACAGAAAACAGATTAGAGTGAAATATTTTTAAAACTGTAAAATAACAAATATAAATAATATAATGTGATTAAGACCACATGTATCTTTCAAATGAATAAACATAAATGGGCTTGTCTCATCCTTTATAAAAAGAATTGTAGAATGGGTCTAAAAGTAAAACATAACTTCAACTGTGAAATACAAACCAAAGAAAGCAAGAGTCCTAATTGTAACAGAATAGAAGGAGGACCAACAAAAGAGCATTAAGGATGGTCAGAAAAGGGTGATTTATAATCTAAAGACACAATGACTACATCGGTTATAAATATTCAAGCACAAAATAACATAGCATAAATTTTCATCCTGTAGAAAGTGCAGGAAATGTTAACAAAGCCATGTTTCTAGAAAGAAATTAGCCATTCATCTTTTAGTCAATGAGAGATGAATTGGAAAAAAAAGAGCAAGGGGTCTTGGGGAGATTACTCACTGGACAAAGTGCTTGAAGTCCTGAGTTCAAATCCCCAGCACTCTTGTAAAATGCCAGCAGGGTGGTGCACACTGGAGTCCCAGAGCTGGGGCGGAGGAAACTCAAGAAGCCCTGGGATTTGCTCACTTGCTTGTTTAGCCAAATTGGTGCATCTAGGTCCAGCCAGAGAGCCTGTTTCAGAAAGTGATTGGGAAAGGACACTCAGTGTCACCCTCTGGTCTCCACGTGCATGCATGCACACGTTTACACACATGAATGCACACCCCATTCACATACACATGCAAACATGAGCAAGGATAGAAAAAAAAACCCAAATACAAAATCAATGAAAGGGTTACACTGACGATGTCCAAAAAAATGTAGGCTTATGTCTTTTTAATAAGCATCCATGAAACAGTGACCAAAATTGATCATAATAGGCCACAAGAAAATTTAACAAATTCCTTGAGATGAGATTTTCCCAGATAAGAAAAAAATGTAAGTTTTCCATCCCTGTAACAAAATCCTTGAGATCAACAATTGATAAGGATTGATATGTTATCCTGTAAGATAAGCTCTTTGTATTTCTTCACACTGTTATGCCGACTGTATACCGAGGACTTTTGTATATGTGGAATTTCTTATTTTTCTGTTTTGAGGTAGGGTCTCACTAGGCCAGGCTGACCTGGAATTCACTGTGTAGTCTCAGGGTGACCTCTAACCCTCCCACCTCTGCCTCTGAGTGTTGGGATTAAAGGCGTGTGGCCACCACGATCGGCTTCTGCATGTGATTTCTGAAGATTACTTTTATATTATGTTCACTTACTGAGCTCAGAAATTTTCAGCAATTATGATTGTTGCCTCCCAAGAAATTGTAATCGGCTGCACAAAACCTTTGTTTTGAGGGAGGTTGTTGGCAGGGGGACCTGTGGGGCATGCATACTCATAATCGGGCACACTCATTTGCTTCAATGATGGAAGAGAATTTTTTTTGCCTTCTTTTCTCTTTTTCGACAATCTCCCATGCATGAGTTTTACACGCCGGGGGGAAAGGTGTCTAATAAACAGTTATTTCCAGCTTCCAATTCCTGTGCTAGAGGAGAGCAGATCATAAGGAGTAGAAATTAATGCTGGTTGCAAAAAATGTCCAGCATAAATATAACTTATACACAGAGCTCATAAGATGTCAAAAAGATATACAAAATGGGCAAAAGATATCAATATTCCATAGAAATACAGGTATATATTTCAACAGACAGTTTATTACTTGCTTGGGTGTATGAGTGTACGTTCACACTCACTGACATAGATGGAAATGCAAACTAAAAGTGTCCATAGGCGTTAGCTTCATTGTTTGATTACAAATAGCCTAAAGTTGATACTCTACTCCCTCGGCAAGTGTGTGAGGCAATAGAAATTTTCAGTGTGTTATAGTGAAACAGTGCAATGTAGCATTACATACCGAATTATAATTGTTACTCTAAAGGTGCTTGTTTGCAAAGGCTGCTGGTCCAGGTCCATTTCCCCAGTACCCACATAAAGCCAGATGCACAAAGTGGAACTTGCATCTGGAGTTCCTTTGCAGCGGCAATAGGCATGGGCATGCCCATATTCTCTCTCTCTCTCTCTCTCTCTCTCTCTCTCTCTCTCTCTCTCTCTCTCTCTCTCTCTCTCTCTCTCCTTGCAAATAAATAAATAAAAATATTTTTAAATATATATTTATTGTCCATAATGAGCCACATTATTTAGTGGGCAAACAATGAGTTGTTATCCCCAATTCCCCAATGCTCCTCCTCCCCATCCCCAATCAGCTGGATATCCTCTTCCGTGGGTCATCTGTAAAAATATTTTAATTACAACTGTTTATATCATTTGACACAGAAATTCCACTTCCAGCCATTTACCATGAATTATAAATGCAATCATCGGCTCACAATCTATACACACGTCAATTGGGAGTGGGTTAAACGACTGCATAGTCCTAGACAATAGAATACTATGCTCCCTAAAAGAGAAGGAAGAAAAATTATTAACTGATATAGAAATATTTTCTAGACATTAAAGGAAAAAGTATAAAATATTATGAAGACAAATCTAACATTTCTTAGAAGAAAGGGGAAAATAGCAGGCATTTGAATTGACTTATTTGCATAAGATTCTGGAAAGGCAAACAGGAAGCCAACAAAGCAGTTATTTTTTGGAAGGGGAGGATGCCAGACAGAGTGGCAATCATGCTACTGGATTTTATGGTAGAATTATATATGTATTGCTCAGTCAGAAATAATTGGTTTTATGTTACAAGAAGATTGGGAGCTTGGCACTGAACAGAGCTGCAGTGAAATACTATAAATGCAGTGTGAAAAGGCTTGAGAACAAGCCCGCAAACAGGGAAAAGAAGTGTGTGACTCACTTCAGAAAGGTGACAGGTGACAGGTGACAGAGTCACACACAAGATGGCCTCTAGCCATTGGACATCGCTGAAAATGAAAGGGATGGAGGTAAGGCATGAATCACTTAGCCTGAGTTTCCAAACCAAAGGCATACAGAGGCCCAAAACAACACATTCCTTTAAAACACAGCAAATACAGCATTTTTATTTACAATATTCTCTGTCAACGAAGGAAGTAAGGTTTTAGTGAATGAAGGCTTTGAGAGTACAAATGAAGCCATCAATGTCTGTACCATTGATAACAAAGATTTTTGCTTTTGCCAGTGCGTGTGTGTAATGTGATGTGTGTGTGGTGCATACATGTAAGTGTGCCCTCCATGTGCTCACCTATGGTGAGTGTCCTCACCTGAAGTGGCCACATCAGAATGTTGGGGGCTCCATTTTTCTTCCCCTTCTCTTGTTTTCAGCCAGAGTTTCTTGCTGATCCCAGAGTTTTGCCATTTTTCATGAGCTCTGCCCAAGTCTGCTTCCCTGAAGGTCTGGAATTACAGGCATACATGGCCATGCCCAGCTGAGGCCTGGGATTACAGGCGCACATGACCATGCCCAGCTGAGGTCTGGGGTTACAAACACACAAGACCATGCCCAGCAAATTACATGAGATCTAGAGATTTGAACTCGGGTGGTCTCAGGCCCTCATGCTTATGCATGAAGCGCACTTAACCACTGAGCCATCTCTTTAGCCCCTTCTAACAGAGATTTTAAAAGACGGATGTGGGAGGGGTCTGCACCACACTCTGTAATTCTGAGATGGAAATGTGGAGGGAGGAAGGGCAGAGAGAAGGAGGTTAGAGTGAAAGGGAAAGCAGACTCAGCCATAGCTGTAATGAAAGATGGGAGGTAGATGTGTCCATGTGGGCAGGAGGTGAAAGGCATGAGCTCTGAGGTAGGATCCATCTTCTCACCACACCCACTTCTCAGCAATGGCCGGCAGAGAGGGTTTTCTATGGGAAGAATATGAAGACCCCTGGGTATGTCTGTAAAAAGAGACAAAAGCTGTCTGTAAGACAGTTTTCAGTCTTTTGGTTTGAGTTAAACCCCAATGGAGACCAAATAATTTCACCATCAACACAAGCAAAAGAAAAAGACAAACTAACCCCAGCCACCCCAGGCTGAATATCCTGCAGAGAAAGACTCTGGTGACTTGGATTCAAGAATGGACAAGCTCTTTAGAAATCTTTGAAGTCGAATTTAATCTGTCATATTGTTACAAGCACAACGAGCAGCTCTGCTGACAGGGCTGTAAATATTTCTCTTTGAGATCACAACAGTCCCACGTAGGCTGTTTCCATAGTAAAATCCTCCCTCCTGGTTGATGAAACCAGTTGCCATGGTAACAGAGCTAATAGCAGCAAGTAGCAGAAAATCATTTTTTTTTTCCAATCCAGGCAGAATGCCTTCCTCTTTTGCAAACGAATGCCACACTTAATCAGGCAAAGTAACTGGGGAAAAAAAAAAAAACCCTCACTGTGGACACCTAAACCCACAGATTCTTGTTTTCCGAATACATCTTCCTTCCTCACTGTAGCATCTGATCCCTGCCAAAATATTAATTTCACCCAGCCCACCCTTTCTCTTTGAGCCGATTTTGATAGTGACATGGTCATTCTGCTGGTTTTCACGTGTGTTCATAGGCAGCCCACAGCCAGGCCCGTTCAATAACCCCGCCTGAGTGAACTCTAGTCGTCCACAGTCCAAGTCCAGTTGCAAACAACTTCAGCTGGATGCTTCACCTGTGAAGTTCAATGCCTCATCTCCCTCAAACTGACTCTCCTCCCATTCCGCATTTCATTTTTTGGTAAGTCCACTTTCTCGAAAAGTCTTACATTTGTCATTCTGGAGACCTTTGGAAAACTGGATGGTGCATATTCCTGTACGGAGCAATGTGTTTCACGAAAACATTTTCAAACAAGCATATCGGGTTTGATCATGTCCACCCTCCCACCCTCTTTTTTTCTCCCCGTTCATTCTTCCTGTTTTCTTCTTATTTTCACGTCCCATCTACACACCTGATTTTACACATCTGCAGAAAATTAGCTTTCCCACCAAGCCTCAGTGATGTATCCATTTCCCACGCTTGCTTGACAGAGAGCTTTTCTGTAGGAAATATATGAAGGCTCTGAGTTCTGTAGAGAGTGAGACAAAATGAGAGAAAACAAGCAATTTTCATCTCTCGGACTCTGACTTAATTCGTTTAATATGATGAGTTCCACTTATGGAACCTTTCCTGAAAATAGCATAATGTTCTTCTTTATGACTGAATCAATCTCTTTTGTGTATATGTCGCATTTTCTTTATTCACTCACCTGTTGACAGACACCTAGGCTCATTTCATAAATTGATTACTGGGAACAACAGGGCAGTGAAACATCTCTGTGGCGTGTGGTCTTAGAGTTTTTCAGGTAAATACCCAGGCGTGGCATAGCTGGGTCATATGGTAGATGTATTCTTTTTCTTTTCTTTTATTTTTAGGTTTTTTCCAAGGTAGTATCTCACTCTAGCCCAGGCTAACCTGGGATTCACTATGTAGCCCCAGACTGACCCCAAATGCATGGCGATCCTCCTACTTCTGCCTCCCAAGTGCTGGGATTGCAGGTGTGCACCATCACACCAGGCTCCTTTTCTTTATTTTTTAAAAGAACCTCCATACTGATTTCCATAGTGACTGTGTTACAGATGTGGGGGAGGATTTGGGAGCCACTTGCTGAGGTTTCTAGGTTCTTGTGTCCTGGAAAATAATTTGAACAGAGACACATGGATAAAGGAAAAGAAGGAAGTTTATTAAAGGAAAGAAACTAACAAGCTTGGAAATAAATGGGCCAGTGCTGCAAAAAGGAGATAAAGTCAGGTGCCCTGTGACCTTTTGTGGGTCATTTACATGGGCACTTTTTCTGCACATGCCCAGTAACCATGCCACCAAAGGAGGGTTTTCACTCTTTCCTTGGCACTGGTTTCTTTCATAACCTGGTCTTGATGCTTTTGAAATCTCCCTGCTTTCCAATCTCCTACCTCAATCCCCCTGATCACTGCAGTCCCAGCATGATTCATCTTCTGTAGCTCCCTCTATGCTGATGGATGGCATATTCCCTACCTCAAAGGACTGCCAAGCTCTCTTCCTACTCTAGCCATTCATTGGAGAGGAGGTGCCATTTCAGGTTTAGGTTTCTCTGGTTTACAAGTGGTTGGTAGCCCTGGAGGACCAGCACTCTTGCTTGTTGGCAGTTCTTGGATTCTAGAAGGCATAATTGAGTTATTAGGTTTAGGATAGAGTGGCCAAAATCACAAGCCAGGATTTGAAGTATGGGTAACTGGGACCCCTAGGGCTATTATTTCCCATAGCCAGATATTAGAGTTTAGATTTTGATTTAAGGATATCCTAATCATCTCCTTTTATTTGATAAATTTTGATTGACATTTTATAAATTATTAATCCAAAAGCAGCATGTTTTTATTAAGCATTGCACAAAGCTTCTCTATACTGGGGCTGTTGTTGTAGTCAGCAGTCTAGTTGCTGGGCAGAAAGAACCAGAGCAAAAGCGGCTTGTGGAGGAATGGGTTTATTTGGCTTATGGACTCAAGGGGAGACTCCATCCTGGCAGGGAAAACGATGGCATGAGCAGAGGGGTGGACATCACCTCTGCCACAGCACTGGAAATAGTGGCAGGAAGGTGTGCCAAATACTGGTAAGGGGAAGCTGGCTTATAACCCCATAAACCCACCCCCAACAACACAGCTCTAGCGAGGTTGTAAAACCCAAACTGCCATCAGCTGAGGATTGATCAATCAGAACACATTCATTTGTTCATGGAGGACACCTGGATCAAACAATGACATCTGTCAAAACATCCAAGGCCCTGTGATTCTGCAGGAACGTGTGTGAGAAAGTTGAGGCTTTCTTGTGCTTCTATGGAAATTTCAGTGGCTTTTCATGTCTGATGGAATGTCAAGAACAGGTTTTAGACTGAGTTTCTGTGGTGGTTTGAATATGAATATATGTCCCCCCATGGCCTAAGGTATTTTTGATTAAACTTGCCACTTAGGTCTCCAGCAGCTGCTGGAGGAGGTGTCACTGGGGGAGGATCTTGTAGTCCAGCTCTAAGGTGTGTAAAGAGCCAGTTGGAGCTCTGGCTGTTTGTGCTTGTGGGTGCTGGCTGTTGATTGTGTCTCTCTGCTATGGATCTGTGGAAGTTAGCCAGCTTCTTCTGCCCTGATGGACCTTCCTATGAATCTGTAAGCCTGAAATAAACCCTTTCCTCTCATAAGCTGCTTCTGGACAGATGTCTGTCCCAACAATGAGAAAATAATGGCAACACTTTCTAATGTCAATATTTTCATAAGACAGAATAAACCTCTCCAAGTTCTCCAGACAAACTGAAAAGGGGAGGGGCAGAGAGGGGTGCATTGGGTGTCCTGTTAGGGAAGAGAGAGAAGTTTAAGTTTTCCCTGGCTTTCTCACCATCTGTTACCTATATGGGTCAAAGTCAAGATGGCACCCACTGACATTTCCAGGTTCTTGTGTAAAGGAACAATAATTTGGATAGAGATATGTGAATAGCAGCAGGATGTTGGAAATGCCAGGACCATGGATGTATCTTCTAAGGAAACCTATAGGTACAGAGTGGAGCAGGCCCAAGAGAAAGGCTATGTGTTCCACAGGCCATGGATCTAGAGGGGCGGGCTACCCGAGCCCTTTAGACCTAGACAAGTTCATCATGAGTCTCAGATACTGGACATGAACCTGGAAGACTTGGTACTTGCTGTCCTAGATATTAGCTTTGCTTTGGTCCAATCTTTCTTTTCTATGTTCCTGTTCCTCTTTTTTTTTTTTTTTTTTTGGCAATAGGAATGCTTATTTCATGACATTATATATTGGAAGTTTGTTTTGATTTTACAAGTGATCACATTAAGAGATTACCTTGAGTCTCAGAGGAGACTGGATTTTGAACAGTTCTGAGACTGTAAAAGGCTCTGGAGACCTTTGAAATTAGACCAAATGCATTTTACATCATGAGATGGCCATAAGCCTATGGGGATCAGGGGAGCAATGTTGTGGTTTGAACCTAATTTGTCCCCCATAGGCTCATGTGTTTGAAAACTTGGTTCCCAATTGATAGTGTTATTTGGGAAGACTGTGGAATCATTAGGATGTGGGGCCTTGCTGGAGAAAATAGCTCACTGGAGTCAGACAATGAGGTTTTATAGCCCAGACTCACTTCCTGTTCATCCTCTGTTTCCCAACTCTGGCTACAATATGACCAGCTGGCTTCCTTCTCCAGCTGCCAAGCCTTCCTGCCATGATGAAATGTATCCCCTTGAAGAAGCCAGAATAAACCATTTCCTTCCTTCCCTTTATTACTTTCTGTGACCAAATACATGGTCAAAAACATCTTTCTTTTCTCAACTTTTAAAAAGAGACCCTTTTTTTGTAGAAGGAAACCTACCTGTGTTAAGTAAATGTTTAGATCAAATGCTTGGGGTGTAACCTCATCCCGAGAGTCTGAAAATGGGTAGAAGTGTCATTGCGTGAAACTGAGAAGAAGGATTTGTTATCTTAGCACCTGAGGAAGGAGCTGGTAGCTACAGGGATGGGTGCTTCAAAATGCAGTAAAGGAAACAGATTCTGTCTCACGTCCTGGGTTAAAGTAGATTTGATGTTTTTCTTGTGTCTACTTTAGGGGCTTTGTGTGTATGCCTATGTGTGGCAAGTGAAAAAATATCGTTCAGAATGATTCAGTCAAGGCTGATACAGTGACAAGTTGCCCATAGACAAAGGAGTTGGTTGAAGGAAGGAAAGAAAGAAAGAAAAAAGACTGAAAGAAAGAAAAATAAAGAAAGAAGAAAGTATGAGTGACAGCAGTTAGAAATGCTCCCAATCTTAGAAGGCCTTTGGATTCGTATCTGCCCTGTGTTCAGATGCTTAACTTATGTTTACATACATCTCAGAGGAACAGGAGCCCCAGCTGATGTCTAGCTTCCTTTTATTGAGTTTATAGAATTTTTATATGCTGCCTTAAATTGTCTCCAACCAAAATAATAGCATGAACATAAGTAAGTAAATAATTTTAAAGAATGTGGGGAAAGGCACTGCTTCTATACTGTGATCACATCTAACAGTATTCATGGGTGCCGGAAGACAGTCTAGTGGCTAAAGGAATTCACGCACAAGCATGACAAGCTGAGTTTGATCCCGAGCACCCACACGAAAAGCTGGTCACACATGTCTGTAACCCTGGCACTGAGGGCAGGAGGCAGAGACAGGAGAAACACTGGGGCCAGGCTAATTGAAGAATGGCATGAGCTCCAGGTTCAGAGAGAGAGAGAGAGAGAGAGAGAGAGAGAGACAGAGAGAGAGAAGCAGCCTAACACACACACACACACACACACACACACACACAGCATACTACACACAGACACACAAAACCTATTTGAAACATTCATTAAATAAAATAATCTAAAATAACCTAAGGGAAACATACCAGAATAATCAACAATGCTTGGTAGTAGGATTGTATCTTTCCCTTTTAGGATTTCAAAACATTCCGTAATGTGGTTATTTTCTTTTAAATGAACTCATCTTTAGTACTAAAGTTTGAACCCAGGACCTTTCACATGCAAAGCTGTATTCTACCAGAGTCTCCAGAGTCTAGTTTTAAATTTGAAAAAGGCAATTATAAAGTCAATTTCACAATGTGAACAAACCTTCACTGTGGAATGTTAAACTCGAAACTCAGAATAAAAGTAACACTGTAATAACATAAAATCGACCAAGAGGGGAAGGGATATTAGAACTGGTCAAGGTTTGATTTTTCTGGAACCCAAACTCTGAGGCACAGATCCTCGGGGATTATCCTTGATAAAGGCCTGTGCCATGAACAATGAATCAGGAATGTAGACACTTGTCTCCTATTGGACGGATTGCCTGACTGGCAATCTACACCCCATTCAGCCTCTAAATTGGGCCACACAAGTACGGAGGGACCTACAAAGAGATACCTGTCCCCCTGCGGAGGACATCAGCTGCAGGGAAAACTGACAGAACTCACAGAAGCTGAGGCAATAGGTTCCTTAAAGATGAATACAAGCTACACATGTCCATATATGACACAGACGTGTAAATGGTTTGCATGAAATGGTAAGAAAAATGTCATTCAAAGATTATGTAAAAATCACTTTTGATTTTTCTACATCTTTTTTATTTCTATAAAATGGAGATTTTTAACCTCACATTTCTGTTGTGAAGTTTAAATAAGACAATAGAGGGGGAATGTTTGTCACAAAGTGCTCAATTTACTATTGTTTATTTTTACTTTTCCTAACCAGTATTCCTCTCAAGAGATGGTTCTGGGGCTGGAGAGATGGCTCACCAGTTAAGGCGCTTGCCTGCAAAGTCTATCGACAAGGGTTTGATTCCCCAGTACTCAAATAAGTCCAGATGTGCAAGGTGGCACATGCATCTGGAGCGTTTGCAGCAGCTGAAGGCCCTGGCGTACCCATTTTCATTCTCTCTCT
>PVHP010047315.1:0-12939 GCA_004024765.1 Zapus hudsonius
GCATACAGGGTCCACAGCTGGGTGACACTGTTGATGACTTTTCTCCACCAGCAGTCTGCATAACTCCTTCTGGTCATGTGAAAACTACCCAGAGCTATCTGACTGAGCCCAGAGAATTTAGGCTAGCTTAGCTCGTTAGCAAGCTCTAGGGACTCCTGTCTGCTTCCTCAGTACTGGGATTACAGATGTGCCCTGCCACACTCAGATCTTATGTAGGTACTAAGGAATCTGAACTCAAGTCCTCATGCTTGCCTGGCAAGTGCTTTGCCAACTGAGCCATCTCCCCAGGCCTGTGTATCTAATTTTAACCAAGAGAAATTACTTTGGGAATCAGTCTGATTAATAGCTTCTAAAATTGACCGATGAGAGAGAAAATACCTTTCCCTGAATTTCCCTATTCAGTCTTTACTCATTGCACTCAAAATAACCTAATAAGGAGTATAAAGAAGTTAAGTGACCTAATTTTTCAAAGAACTTATTTCTTAAAGAAAAATGAAATATTTGAAGATATATAATATATAAAGATATATAATAAATGAAGGAAGAATTCATATTTATGTGACTTGACTTTTTGAAGAGCATTGAGTAAAATGAGTGTTTTGTTTGTTTTGATGGGTGGTTTTGATAAATTGATCTAACATTAAATATGCTTGGAGAACTATGTTATTTTTAGAGCATGTGTGTGCAATGTTCATGCATTTGGAGGCCTGTCAGCCTCAGAAATACCATCCACCTTTTTTGAGACAGGGTCTCTCCCTGGCCTGGAGCTTATCAATTGGTTGTATTAGCCTGCCAGTGAGCACCAGGGGCCCTCCTGTCTCTGCCTCCCATCGCTAGGATTACAGGCACTCAGCAGTTTTATATGGTTTCTGGGGTTCAAACTCAGATCCTCCTGCTCGTGAGACAAGCGTTTTACCAACTGTGCTATCTTCCCAGCCCAAGCTCATTAATTTAAAAAGACTTACTAAATCTTTTCAGAATAAAAATTGAATATTCAAAATATGTATACATCTGTTTTATTTTCTAGGCTTTTTGGTCTTTCTGTGGGTCACGCTGGCATAAAATTGACATGGGAATTTTGGGGGTGTCATTCTAGGCTCCTGGGTGGGCAGTAATTCAAGAGTTAAAGACCTGGAAGAGTCAGTGGTCACACACAATCCCCCTAGTCAGAGGCCTCCAGCTCCTGACTTACGGATTTGACAAACGAAATCCACAGATCGGAGAATGAGGTTCAGAAAGATTTTCTTAGAGTGTAGATAAGAGAAAGACACTTGTCCAAGAAGGCAAGAGAGGGTTTGAGAAGCCTACCTAGAGACTCAGGCTGAGTTTATTTTTATTTTTTTAATTTATTTACAAAGAAAGCATGGGGGAGAGAGTGCCAAGGCCTCTTGCCACTGTAAATGAACTCCAGATGCATGCACCAGATGCATCTGGGTTTTTTTAAGCTGTCTTTTTTATTTGAGAGTGAGAGACTGGCAAAGAGAGAGAATGAGAATGTGAGCCTATCAGGGCCACTTTACATGGGTACTTGGAGAACGGAACCTGGGCTGTAAGTCTTTGCAAGCCTTTAACTTTAGGAACTCTCCCTAGCCCCACAGGTTGGGGTTTATTCTGTGAGTCCTGGTCTAGTCAGCCCAGTCCTGAAATCAGGTCTGGATAAGGGCAATCTTCCCCTAAATCTTAAATCTCTAGGAAGGACTCCCCGGGGGGGGGGGGGGCAGAGATAAGGAGAGGCCAGGCCCTTCTGACCTGGAGTAAAACTGAAATGACCTAATTTTTTCTCTATGGGCCCAAGAACAATGCCTGTGTTCTTATTTTAGGGACCCTGTTACCCCTAGACTGCCTTCTAAGGCTATAGAGCCAAGGCTAGCCTTGAACTTGGGGTCTTCATGCCTCGGTATCCCAAGTGCCTCTCTGGCTGGCTGTGCATGTTTCAGTGGCTAGGATTGGCCCAGTGCTTTAAAGCTTGTGAGTGATCCACTGTGGGATTGATGATCACCTCAGCCCCTACTGGAAGAAAACTTCAGTCTACTACAGAGGCGTGAGGTGATGGCTTACAGCAGACCTTTGGGAACACCAGCAGGCCATGCAAGACAGCTCAGTGACTACAGGTAGATAGTTGTACTGTTTGGATATACTGGATGAAAGGACGGTTGACAGGACTGTGTGAAATTTCATCCCGGTACTGAGTGGCACACCATATAACATTTAGGCTTGTTTATTTCTGGAACTGTCCACTTAATGTTTTTGTATCAAGATTGCCCGCAGGCAACAATCCATGGATTCAGGTGACTACTGTGAATGAAAGCCTGGAGACCATTTCTGCAAAGTGTTCAGTAAAAAGCAGCATTTCTATAAGGACTTTTTCTCCCTAGAATTAGAACAGGTATAAGTATATATTTTTAAAACTTTTTATGGATAATCTCCATATCCATACACACATTTGCATACATACACCCTCCTGTGTCCCTCATTACATTCCCCCTTAACTGAACCCTGCTTTCTAATTAGTTCCTTTTCTATTTTGGTATCATCAAATTTCCCCTCCTATTCTGCAGTCAGCCACTGTGAGCTCATGAATACCACGGCCACTTTGTGTCTGGAAGACAGTATTGCAGAGCACTCCTCCCCTTCCTTTGGCTCTTACATTCTTTCCATCACCTCTTCTCCAATGGTGCCTGAGCCTCGGAGGGTGTAATAGAAATGTCTCACTTAGTAATGAACACTCCACTGTCACTTCTCAGCACTTTTTCTGTCTCCTCAATGGCCACTGCCATCTGGAATGAGAAATTCTCTGTTATGGGATTTGGGGGTAAAGGAGTTCTTTTCTCTGGCCTGTGAATCCCAACTTTCAGATTCTTGTCCATTTATCAAAGAGCTGAGGAAATGGACTCCGAGAAGATGAAATTACAAATTGTGAGATTTATTTAGGGAGAAGTGGTATCCCGGGGGTGGTTAGGGAGGCTTGGTCAGAGGAGCTTTAGTCTCAGCTGGAAGGAAGATCAAGGAACTGGAGCGAAGGTGTGAAAAAGAAAATGCCAGAACTTAGAGGATGGTGACAAAGAGGGACGACTTATCAGAACAGGGACCCACCAGGAGGAAAAGTGAACAGCCAGGACCCCTCCCCACGTGGCAGGCCCTTTTCGGTTTATCGTGAGAGAGCTGACTGGTTCGTGGACTCGGGGCTGATCAGAGGCTAGCCCACCTAGGTGTGCTAGGTTGGGGAAGAACTGGGGACCACTATAGCCATTGTGGATGAAACTGGATCAGCTGTGACTCTAGTTTTGTCCCAACAAGTGAGGGGGTATCTTCTGGTTCTCTCTTTGGGCTCCTGTCTCTCTCTAACTACCTGAAAGAAGCCATCTTACCTAGGTCTCTTTGATAACCAGAAGTGATAGAGAGGCACAAACAGAAACATGTAGGGAACAGGTGTACATCGAAGTGATCTTGGGGCTGGGAGATGACTGGTTAAAGACTTGCTCCGAAGCCTGACACCTGGAGTTCAGATGCTCAGAGCCCACATAAGGGATGCAGGGGCATGAGCTCTGTGTCTAATTCCACTGTGTCCACAGCAGTGGGAGGTGGAGTCGAGAGAATCCAAAGCTTGCAGGCCAGCTAGTGACAAGAGTCTCAAACAGGGTGGCGAGTGAGGACTGACCCTCAGTATTGCCATGTGACCCTCACATGCATGCCATAGCACACACTGTCATATGTACACGCACCAAAAAAGTGAATCTCACATTCTGAGTTAATTTTCTAAAAAATAATGACGTTTTATTTCCCCAGTTATTGAAAGCATCTTTTATTTGTTTCTTTATCTTTATTGCCTAAAATTAGATACATTGATTAAATATTGTGCTTATATTCCCATTTCCCCTGGGTATCCTCCTCAGTGGGCACACTGGAACAATCCAAGTGGCTAGGGGTTATGGATAGCACAAGAGCTTCTTTTTGCAAGATAATTTAATATTTTCAACCCTATAATGTAACTCTTAATAGTAGGACTGGAGAATTCGGATCTTTATGTTTACAGGAAATGATTTAGTGACTAAGAATTTTCTAGAGAGTTCTAAGTATCAAGCCTGTTTATAGTGTGCTGAAGTTTTCTATTGACTTTATGAGGGATTTTGGGTGTGTTCACATCTAATTAAATCATTAAGCATGGTTGCTGAGTAAGTGTGTGAAATTTTAGGACCAGCTGTACAATCCAAGACCTCAGTCTCTAACGACACCAAATGCAAGTTCAAAGGTTCTCCAAATACCTTTCATTTTGGTAATTAGCTACAAAGTCTCACAGAGCTCATTAGAAGGTGTTATTTGAAAAGGTACAGTTTACTGCAAGGACGAGGTACAGATTAATACCAGGGCAGAGTTCAGGAGAGTTCCAGATACAGAGCTTCCATTGTCCTTTCCTATGGAGTCAGGGTGCATTTCTGTCACGATTCTGACGTTGGATGGTATTGTCGACCTGAAAGCCTCCAGCACGTATGGGGCTCTAGGACTGATTATCCACATGCAGGATTTCAGCCTCAGAACCCACTGATGCTGCCTAATTCAAAGCCAACATTGTTGGCTTCTCTGGCATGGCCAGGCTCTACCACAAGTCCATGAAGACATGGTCGGCTCTCATCCTGAGTTCGACTGTAAGACTCCGACCAAACACTCAAGCAAGCAAAGGCGTTCCTATCAGGCATAGCATTCCAAGGACTCAGAGAGCGGACTCTGGAAGTGGAGGGCCAGGCCAATTCTTTGCTATATGAGGAATGTTTTTGAGCTGTAATGTGACACTATGCAATGTGTTCATTGAAATCAACTTAAATGGTACTATTGACATTTCACATGGGTAACATTTTAAAAGTTGGAACAGCACTGATTTAGAATCGTGTGAATGAAATTGGAGCTGCTTTTCTTTCCTCCACGTGGATAGTTCAGAGGAGATACTATTGGTTTAGCACACTTCTTGTTTTAATAAGTGCTTAGCCATGCTTACTGAGGCTACTGCTTTAAGACCTGTCATTTTAAAGTGAAATGCACATTGATCTTTACTATAAGAAGGGAAGATATCTAAGAATGTCAATATGCAGGCAACTATAAATCACAATGTCACTATGAATAATTCACATATTCGGATATATATACACACAAAAGGCATACATGGTAAGCTGCAAACACTCTGCACGGTTCAGTAATTACTGATTATCCTAAAGCAGTAATCTAGAAACCATCATTCTGTGAGTTCCTGGAAGCACTTCTTTCCCCAGCCTCCATGGTTACCCATATCCCAGACCAGGCCCAAGCCCATCATGAATCCTCTGTTCCCCTGGTGACCTGGATGGAGATGTTACTGGGATCTTGCTCTGGCCTCCCCTGAGCTCCCTGGTTCTCTGTCCACTGAATTCAGATGAGATGCAAAAAGTAGTCTAGAAAACAGGCAGTTTGAGGCATTTCCAAGGATAAGAGTAGACAAAGATGGGCTGAGCAGATGGCTCAGTGGGTAAAGTGTTTGCTGCTTGAACCCGAGTCCTTAAGTTCAATTTCCAGAGCCCACATAAACCAGAAGCCTTGACTGGCCTCTGTAATTCCAGCTCTCTGACACCAACACCAAAACAGGAGGTAGAGACAGAATTTCTCTCTCTCTCTCTCTCTCTCTCTCTCTCTCTCTCTCTCTCACACACACACACACACACACACACACACACACACACACACACACACACGCACGCACCTACCTACCTCATGGTGAGCTCAGCAAAGAACAGAGACTCCAGAGAGAGAAGTCCTGTTCCAAATGGAGTAGGAAAGTGAGGACTGACCTGAAAGTGGTCCTCTCACCTCGCAAGCATGCTAGCGTGTGCCCGTGCGCACGCGCACACACACACACACACACAACTTAAAAAAGGGCAGGCAATGACCAGAGGGATTATTGAAGACAATACTCTCAAGGGGTTTAGTTACCTAAACTTTATATTATTTTCTAAAGTCTAAAGTCTCTAGAGCAGAGATGGCTTTCCTGAGAAATGTTTTCCTGCTCAGGTGATTGACAGGCTCATTTGGATTATAGTTTTATTTATTTATTTATTTATTTATTTATTTTTTTTGAGGTAGGGTCTCGCTCTAGCCCAGGCTGACCTGGAATTCACTCTGTAGTCTCATGTTGGCCTCGATCTCACGGCAATCCTCCTACCTCTGCCTCCCAAGTGCTGGGATTAAAGGTGTGCGCCACCATGCCCGGTTTATAGTTTTATTTATAATTATTTACAAGCATAGAGACACACACAGACATAGACACAGGACAGGGGGAGATGGTATGCCAGAGCCTCTAGCTGCTGCAAAGGAACTCCAGATGCATGTGCCACTTTGTGCATCTGGCTTTACGTGGGTGCTAGGGAATAGAACCTGGTGTTAGGCTTTACAGGCAAGCATCTTAACCACTGAGCAGTCTTCCCAGCTCCTGAATGATCTTTCAAGTGAGGGGCAGTGATATGCCATGTTGCCACCAGGACCACATCCATTGTTCAGACCAGTAAGCAAAGTCCTGCAGGCTTAGTTCTTGGTTTTACAAACTTTTTTTTTCAGAACCATTGATTATATATGAAAAGTAATCCTCCTACCTCAGCCTCCCAAGGGCTGGGATTAAAGGTGTGTGCCACCATGCCCAACCATGGGAACTTTTTCTTTTTTTCACTTTAAGTCAACTTGGCACAATTTCTCTTAATCCCATAAAGAGTGAAAAACTAAGTTTTATGTGTTGGATGCCAATTTTCCTATAAAAGCCAATTACAGATACTAGGGCTCATGAACTTATCAATAGAAAAAGCATATACTAATGTGCTCAACTGGCTTTGACTTTAGGACAGAGCTCTCCTAAAGCCAAACTCCAGAGTCAGACATATTTCCCAACACTTCCTCATAAACCGGACTGGCCCTCCAGTTTGTGACGAATATAAAGGAAATAATAACACAAGGAGATTTATATCTTCTTTGTGATGCTAAAGTCCATGATTATTTGGGTAAATTGAGTCAAAAAAACATAAGGTTTCTTTTCTCATCTATGGCTCAATGGTTAGAGACATTGTCTGCTGTAAGTGCTATATGTTTTCTGCTTGCTTATAAATAAAAAGAAGGGGAGAATGCCCCTAGAAAGTGTCTTACTTATAGGTCTATGTTAAGGATCAGGCGTTTAAGGTTTGAAGAAATGACAAAACCTTTGCCACATTCTCTACCTGTATATGGTCTCTCTGGTATGGATTTTCTGGCGTCAATTAAGTTGTGAAGAACAGTAATAGATTTGGCCACATTCCTTACAACTGCAGGATTTCTCTCCAGTATGAATTTTATTATGTAGAGAAAGGGCTGAGCGGTTATTAAAGGCTTTGCCACATTCTTGACAATGGTAGGGTCTCTCTCCAGTATGAATTAATCTGATGTCAATTAAGCTGTGAAGAATATTTATAGGCTTAACCACATTCCTTACATCGACAGGGTTTCTCTCCAGTATGGATTCTCTGATGCTTGGTAAGATTTGAAGAACGGACAAAGGCTTTGCCACATTCTTTACATGTGTAGGGCTTCTGTCCAGTATGAATTCCCTGATGTTCATTAAGCTGTGAGGAACACTTAAAGCGTTAATCACATTCTCTGCATCTATAGGGCAACCCTTCTCAGTGAATCTTCATATGTTGGATCAAGTATGCAGAACGCTTAAAGGTTTTGTCACATTCTCGACATTTGTAGGGTTTCTCTTCTGTGAATTATCTGATAACTGACCAAGTGTTCCTCGATGATTGAAGGTTTCTCCACATTCTTGACCTTTATGGGGTCTCTCCCCAGTAAATGGTGTTGAAAAAGAGTTGAGTGGTATTTCAAGGCTTTTTCCACAATCATCACATCTGCAGGGTCTCTCTCCAGCATGAATTATTTGGTGTTGAGTGAGGATTGAATGTGTACTGAAAGCTTTGTCACATTCATGACACTTGTACGGTTTCTCTCCCGTGTGAATCATAGGATGTCGAGTGAGGTTTGCTTTACTATTGAAGGCTTTGCCACATTCCTTACATTTGTAAGGTTTTGCTCCACTATGAACTATTTGGTGCCGAGTAAGGATTGAGGGGTACTTATAAGACTGGCCACATTCTTTATATTTGTATAACTTCTCTCTGTTATGAATTAGCCAGTGCTGAGTAAAGTTTGTACTTTTTATTATTATCCATAATGAGATAAATTCAATGAACAAATAACGAGTTGTTATCCCCATTTCCCCAATGCCCCTCTTCCCTATCATCTGTATATTCTCCTCCGTGGGCAGTCTGGATCAGTCCATGGGGTAGGGGATTATGGATAGCCTAGGAGCCAGCCCAGTTCTACCGGACTTAGTGCAATGTTACTGAGGGGGGCCATGAGGCTGGGAGTTCTCCACCATCATGGCTCTTACAATCTTTCTGCCCCCTCTTCCACTCAGAACCCTGAGTCATAGTGGATATTAAGGCTGCTTTATTGTTGAGGTCTTAGGGGGCCTCTGTACTTCTGCTCTAGGTTGTGTTGAAAATCATTGGTGTTTGTCTGGCTCATCCTGTGTTGACTGATTGGCTGTGGTTATGGGTCCCACCATTCTCTGCGGGGATCCGTATGGATCCTCCACGGTAGGTCTGGTGTGGTTCATCTCCTGCCAGGATTTCAGCTATTGGCCTGAAATTCATTGGTAGGGTTGGAAGAGACACAGCTCTCTCGCTGCATCCTGAAAGATACAAACAGAATCTCCATCGGAGAGTGAGATCAGTATAGGTTAACTGAGATACTCATTTCTGAATTAGTTAGATCCTATTGTTAGTAGCCGCTTTGTAAATCACTCGTATAGTGCATCTCTCTTTGGGGACCCAAGAGTTTGGTTCCCAGTGTATTTCGCCCTGAGTCCCCAGTTCCAGTTAAGGGCTCCCCGTCACTGAGTGGATTATTTGGCCGAATTAAAAGCTATTGATTGCCTCCCCCAGGCTTTGGCTCCTTCATTGCATAAGTGCTCCCTTCATGGTTTGCTGTTCTCTCCCAGTAGGAAGTGTGGTCAGTCTACTCATGGCTGCAGTCTGTGTTTCCTGTTAGTGTTCTTTGTTTTCTCCAGCTGCTGTTGACCAGCTTCCCCTGGCAGCTTATGCAGTGCCTTCCAGCACTATATCAACTACCATCTGGGGCCTGGTTACCATTCTGGAGCTCTCAGGGTCTCTCGATGCTGATGGATGGTAAGGTTTGTACTTTTATTGAAGGGTTTCCCACATTCTTGACACTTGTGTGGTTTCTGTCCCCTATGAGTTATCCGGTGTCTAGCAAGGTTTGTGCTTCTATTGAAAGCTTTGCCACATTCTTTACAAGTGTATGGTTTTGTTCTGCTGTGAGTTATTTGGTGTATAGTAAAGGTTGAATGATAGTTAAAGACTTTTCCATATTCTTTACATCTATAGAGCTTATCTCCTTCATGATGTTGATTGGAGGTTGAACCAATAAAAGCATTTCTACATTCTTTGTTTGTAAGACTTCTCTTGAATATGGACACCTCGATGGCTGGTTACCTGATCAATGTCTTCCACAGATGTGCTGCATTTCCAAAGGTTCTCTGGGTATGTGGCTCCAGGATCTTTTCTCTTCAGAATCCAAGGGTCTTTGCTTTGCTCCAGAAATGTGACCATGTATGGCTTACACACAGCAAGACCTAGAGAGACAAGGTGTCTGTAATTCTCCACTGAGCCGGGTCCAGGCATTCCAGCTCCTCATCACTGGGCTCAGGGCTGCTCTGGTGACAGACACACACCATCATGGCAGCGCCCACGCAAAAACCAAGCTACTAATTTTGAGAGAACGTTCCACCCTCCAAGACTTCAGGTCTGCTTTTCTAACTAGCTGCATAATAGAGATCATTGTAGCCCCTTCCCCACATCTCTAGCTTTCTGCTCCCGGGCTCTCGTCTTTATTGCAGGCCTGGGAAAGGAGGTATTGTGTGCTCCATTTGTAAGTCCCCGTGAGGCCTGTGGAGAGCAGAGCTTTGTCATGGTCAAGTCAATTCCGGGGCCTGGGCCTCGCCTGGTATTCGGAATCTTGGGAAGGGCAGGATTTTCTGCTCTTCAGCCCTGCCCACATACCTTGAATCCGGGCATCACGTCTGGCCATTTTGTCTCCAGATGGCAGTTCTGTCCAGCCTGCTGTGAGCCCTGTCCAGCTCCTGGCTCACCCCACTGGCCCAGGCCCATCTGCCTGCAGCCAAAAAGCAGTGCTCCATCCTGAGAAGTGGTTCTTCTCACTGTTAGACCAACCTTAGGTTTTAATCTAATGGTATATATATATTTTTTTTGGATTTTTTTAATGTATATTTATTGTCCATAATGAGTTACATTATTTAGTGGGCAAACCATGCGTTGTTATCCCGATCTAATGGTATATTTTGAAATTAAAATATGTCAAATATTAAAGTGTCATCGTGATTCTGTGTAATCTCTTCATGCACATTGGAATTTCATCTAAAGAAATTTGTGTGTATAAATACCCAATATCAGTACCCAAAGTGGTACTGAACAAACATTGCTTATTTTAGCTTTTTATTATGTGACGTAGAACTCATCCAGTGATTTGCACTGATAAATTTTTAAAAAATATTTTATTCATTTTCAAGGAGAGAGAGAGAGAGAAAGAATGAACCAGGGCCACCACCTTGTGGGTCTGGCCCATGTGGGTCCTGGGAAATTGAACCCGGGGCCTTAGGCACTGGAGGCAAGTGCCTTAACCGCTGAGCCATCTCTCCAGCCTGATAAATTCTTTTAAATAAAAATTGTTTAACATGAGGCTAGAGACAGAGCTCAGTAGATAAAGTGCTGCCACACAAGCCTGAGGACCTCAGTTCATATCCCGAGCACCCATGTCAATGCCAGGTGGGTTTGTGGGCAGCCTGTGACCCTGTGCAGACCACCGAGACTGTGCTTGCTGCTCTTGGTTAATGTAGCAGAGTCTAGCTTGGTTTATGTGGTTGTTAGTGAACATGTCCTCCTTACCGGTAGGTGTGTCTAGCTCACTCTTGAAACTTCCCTGTCCCTAGAGGATGCTCCAAATAACTTTACTTGAATCTTCTTGGAACATTGGAAAATAATACTGACCTGGTAATAGCCAGAAATGAGTGATATTTTAGAAAGACTACATGATGCACTTTGGAGTAAATATGCTATATTTAAGAAGGAAGGAAGAAAAATTGTTGGGAAGAGGAGCAGAGAAGCCTGGAGCCGGGCAGTGTGGCGCCTTCCTTTCCCTCCCCTCCTGGGGGGAATGATGGTTCTGTTGCTCAAGAAGCCAGTTCCAGAAAGACGTGGAAGCTTTGGAATTGCCTTACATAGCTCTCATGGAGTTCACATAAATACATGTGTATTTATATATTAAATATTATATATATGCATACATACAGCACAGCTCACTTTTATTTCTTAATGCATATTTCACTCATGTCAGAGTTTTGCAGTGAATTCTAGTCATTAGTGTGAATTAATCTTTTTCTCGAGATTTATTAGTGAGATGTCTGCATTAACATTATAGAAGCAAGTATTTTTGTTAAGATATAGACTGGAGTCATTCTGCTTGAAAAAAGTGAAAATGTGTGGTTTTAATAACGCTAACTCATCTTACTCATTTATATCCCTTGACCCCAACCCCTCACCCCCATCAAGTCTGTGACTCAGTAATGGTCCTTCTTGCCAGTTGAATTTAGGCCTCCATGGCACAGCTCTGTAAGTCCATTTTTCCAGAAGGAGGGAGTAATTGTAAGGAGTGTAATCCACTGGCCCTCAACCGCAGCCGCCAGCATTACAGTAGCCTCTGTCTCGTACATTCTCCATCACAGAGCACCCTCTCTCTCTTTCTGTGTGTGTGGCATTTGTGATTGATAATACCCTAAGCACTACGTTTCTAATCAAAGGATTTTGGCATTTATTTTTAAACATTAACAGATTACTAGCATCCAATTTATAGTAGTTAGAAATCAAAAGACTAGCTATCTTTATTCCACTAAATTCACTTCTGTAAAGTGCTCCATTGAGTGACACACTACATACAATGCCATCCGTTCTGTGGGCACGTGTAAGTTACTGCTTGTAAGCAATTTCGTGATCATTGGTTTAATGCTAAGCAACGTCACCGTCGTGCATTTTGTTTCCTTGAACTTATGCCTGAAGGTTGATTTCTACTCTTGAGACGTTTCTTGGCTGTATCTGGTGGCACACACCCGTCTGTCAGCACTGAGGCCTCGGAGACAGGAAGATTTTGTCTCAGCTTTCTCATGGGGTTGTACTTCATTTTCCATGGCATGAAAGTGGCCTTGGTCTTCACAGGCACTGAAGCGATGCTTACGTGACGTTTTATAGCTTGGGGCACTTGCTTAGACCTTGGCATTCCTTCATGCTTGCCTCCCCAGTGTGATGTCAGGCACTGAAGAGGACCTTGCTGTGGGCCCAGCTCCGAGAACACGCTTATCTTTTCTGAATATTAATGGAATATAAATGAGTTTCTGCTTCTCCATGAAACCACTTGTGCTGAGCCAAAATACCAAAGAGAGCCAGTGACCTTGAAATATGTTTCCCTGCAGTGGTTTTGGCTCTCAAAGGCTTCTCATTTATAGTTAGCATTTTTCTGGACAAATCATCATAAAAATATCTTCACTTGCAAATTTGTCAAATATCACAAACTAGTCATTTCTTGTTTGGGGTCTAATTTGCTTAGAAAAGTAAAAAGTCTTATGAGTTAACATATTATGCCATTATTTCTGAGTGCTCCTTTAAAAATTAGATTTTGATATTCTCGACAATTTAAAATATTTTCAGGACACTACTAATATCAAGCACAAATGATATATTTTTAAAATATTTTCTAGCAAAAAGAGAGAATGATAAGGGACATGCCAGGGCTTCCAGCCACTGCCAA
>PVHP010047316.1:0-13029 GCA_004024765.1 Zapus hudsonius
AGAGAGAGAGAGAGAGAGAGAGAGAGAGAGAGAGAGAGAGAGAGAGAGAGAGAGAAGTGTACCAGGGCCACCACCTTGTGGGTCTGGCCCACGCAGGTCCTGGGGAACCGAACCCAGGGCCTTAGGCACTAAGTGCCTCAACTGCTGAGCCATCTCTCCAGCCCTAACCTTGATTTTTGATGCTTAATAAATATTGGAATTAGTGAATAAAGTTAAACAGTGAAATATAACACAAGTGTATAAAAGAGATAGAACTTGAACTAGAACATTTTAATAAGTACTGCTTTCCCATCCCTTATTTCCAAAACATAGTCTGATCATTATGATGCATCATAATCTTTATGGCAAATGTAGTCAGCTCACACCACTGGGATGAACCTCCAAGCCAGGCACAGTTATGGGAGGAAAGGATTTATTGAAACTACAGATCCAGGGAAAGTTCCATAAGTGAGAAAGAGGCTGGCCCCTTTCACAGGTCCAAGCAGAGAGAGAAACCCATCACCAACACTACAAACACACTAACAAAACATGCAGCGGGGAAGGGAGAGATTTTTCTCTATCCTTATATAGCCTCAGGATAGGTCTTGCATCCATATCCCAGACTTGTTGGCTTTCTGAGTCTCTGGAATTTCCTTCCTGTACTGCACTTCCAGGAAAGGATATTTGTTTCTAGCTCCCATGAGCTTCCTTATATCCTTTCCCCTACTGAGAGGCTGCCTTCCTGTGAATATCCTGAGAGACCCACCTAAGATTACCAAAAAGCTCAAGTTGACAACAAAATTTAACCGTCACAGCAAAAGAAACTAGTTGATAATTGTTTTTAGATCAGTATCAGTGTTCCATCAAGGAAGTTTTTTATTTTTATTTTTCTATTTTCTCAAGGAAGTGTTTAGGGGTGCATGTGTGTGGTACTCATGTATGTGTGTCTGTGTGTGTGTCTCTGTATGTGTGTCTGTACGTGTGTGTGTGTGTGTGTGTGTGTGTGTGTGTGTTGAGCAGGTGCAGGAACACATTTGCATGTGTGTGGATAGAGATCAGAGATTGACATTGGGTATCTTCAGTTATTCTCCACTTTATTTATTTTTTGGTTTTTCGAGGTAAGGTCTCACTCTAGCCCAGGCTGACCTGGAATTCACTGTGTAGTCTCAGGGTGGTCTTGAACTCATGGTGATCCTCCTACCTCTGCTGGGATTAAAGGCGTGCACCACCACGCCCGGCTTTCCACTTTATTTTGAGCTGGGGAGATGGCTTAATGGTTAAAGGCACTTATTACTTAGAGTAAAATATTTTTATTTCTTTACGTGTGTGTGTGTGTGTGTGTGTGTGTGTGTGTGTGTGTGTGTGTGTGTGTGTGTTTCAAGGTAGAGTCTCACTCTAGCCCAGGCTGACTTGAAATTTATTCTGTAGCCTCAGGCTGGCCTCGAACTCATAGCAATCCTCCTACCTCAGTCTTCCCAGTGCTGGAATTATAGGCATGTACCACCATGTGTCAATTTTTACATCTGACTTTACATTGGTAATAGGGAGTTGAACATGGGCTGGCCGACTTTGCAAGCAAGTACCTTTAACCACTGTGTCATCTTCTCAGCCTTTATTTTGAGAAAAGGTCTCTCATTGAACTTAGAACTCACCAATTCAGCTAGACCAGCTGGCCAGCAAGCCCTTGGGATTCTGGGTACACCTCCTCAGTGTTGGGATTATAGTTAGGTATCACAATGCCTGACATTTTATGTGGATGTTGGGGATCTGAACTCAGTCCTCATTCTTTCAATGCAAGTATTTTTCCTACTGAGTCACCTTCTCGGTCCCCCATTGTGGTAGTTTGAATGTATGTCCTCCAGAAGGCTTAAGTTTTTCTGTTTTTTTTTTTTTTTTTTTTTTTTTTTTTTTTTTTTTTTTTTTTTTTTTTTTTTTTTTTTTTTTTTTTTTTTTTTTTTTTTTTTTAAGCTTGTCTCTGGTTAGAGGAGGTGTCACTGGGGTGGATCTGATTTTCAGCCTAAAGGTATGCAGAGCACTTGCTCTGCCTGGAGTTCCCTACTGTTTGGCTGCTGGTTTTGTGCCTGCTTGTGGTGCTGGGTGGTGGCTTCTCTCTCTCTGCTTGGTTCTGTGAAAGGGAGTCAGCTTTTTCCACCCTTATGGAACTTCCCCTGGATCTGTAAGCCTGAAATAAATCCCATTCTTCCCATAAACTGTGGTTTGGAAGTTCATCCCAATGATGTGAAGCTGACTACAACACCCATCAAAGAAGTTTAAAGTGGATTTAGGTTCAGTACAAGAAAGTACTGTTGGTGTTGGGAGAGAGGTGATGACCATGTATGAATCAGACAGAGACCACTTAAATTCTTTTGGAGTATTACAAAAATGTCTACCTATCAAGGCCTGGGGAGATGGTTCACTGATAAAGCACTTGCTGCTCAAGTCAGAGAACCCAAGTTTAATCCCCAGATCCCATGTAAAAGCTGGAAGCCATGGGAAGCTTCTATTATCCCAGCCTGCTGACAGCAAGATGAGGCAGGGACAGGAGAATTTCCTAGAAGTGTGGTGAGAGCAGGAAAGAACAAAAGCAGAGTGAGAATCCAGAGAGAGAAGCCCTGCCTCAAATGAGGTGGAAAGCCAGGGACAGGAGGTTTGATTATACAGTGTCCCCATAGCCTCATGTGTTCCCAGCAGGTGGAGCCTTTGGGAGGTGGAGGGAAGGTGTGTCCATGGGAGCAGGCCTTGACATTTTCTAATCCAGCCCTGCTTGCAGTGCTCATCTAGCTCACTGTTGATGAGGAGACATGACACTCCCAGGCTTTCCTTGCCATGAGGAAACTTCCACTCGAAAACCATGAACCCAAATCAACTCTTTCCCTCCATCAGCTGCTTCTGGTCAGGGTTTTGTCCCAGCAGTGAGAAGTTATGGACCAGAAAACTGTCCCTTGACCTCCACATGTGCACTGTGATTGCACACACCCACACTCACATGTGCATACATGCAAAATTCATCTATGAAATTGAGGAAAAGGAGACATTGAAGTGGGAGGGAGCACCCCCGCTCTGCTGAACCGGATTGTTACATAGGAAATGTCCTTTCTGTCCCCAAGTCAGGCAAGACAATGACAAGGCCTATGGGAGAGAATGAGTAGATGGATGAAACAAGCTTTATTGTACAGAAATCAATTTAACAAAGACAAAAACAACAGGCAAGCTTAATCTCAAGCAAGAACAGCATCCAGCCAAGCCATTAATCTCAGCACTGGGGAGGCAGAGGTAGGCTGGCCATGAGTTCAAGGTACCCCCTCCCCTGCACTGGAATGTAAGCTTCTGAGAGTTTGCTCATCACTGATCATAGCACCAGTCTGCCTAGCATATAACTGGCACTCAGTAGATATTTGCTGACCCTTTATGTAAAAATAAATATTATGTACTTGAAAATAGCTGTAGTGTTTCCTAAATGTAAAAGAAAGCACTTGCTTCTTATTAGAAAATACAGAAAAGTATAAGAGAATTTAAAATTGGAGAAAATAGCTGGGCATGGTGGCACAAACCTTTAATCCCAGCACTCGCTGTGAGTTCGAGGCCACCCTGAGACTACAGAGTGAATTCCAGGTCAGCCTGGGCTAGAGGGAGACCCTACCTCAAGAAACAAACAAGCAAACAAAAAAAAAAGGGAGGAATTTATCAAGGAAAATACCCTTGAGAAATGTGCTTGATGAAGTTTGGGACTGGGAGCCTCAGGCTTCAGCATGCAAGCAAACAACAGTAAAACCTGAAGTGCTTTGGCCCTGTCAAGCAGTCCTTCAACAAGGGAAATCACAACTCACTCCTCCTAGCTTTTTGCTTTATTATTTATATATTTTAACAAAAGATGCTGGTAAGGAAGGATGGCTCCACAGGGATTACCTCTGAGAACACAGACTCCAGAGCCAGACAATAGGCCCTTTCCTAATATGGGAGATCTCTTCTTTTCCCTCCTGTAGTTGGAGGCCTGCACATTACCTCTGAGCACTCGGTTAGCTCTGGCATGGTGATTAGATCATGCACAGGAAGCTGGCTCTTTAGTTATCAGGCTCCACAGAGGAGTGGGAGGCTTCAGGAGTGAAAAATTACGTTCATTTAAAGGGACAAAGTTTGTTGGAAAAACACAGGAGTTTTTCCAGCCTGTGCAAATGTTTTCATGACCTTTCATTTTCTATAAACAGAATTGACGACCTCAATAGTCTATAAATTAGTGCTTCTTTGAGCTTCCCTTCTCATTTTTAAATTGGGCTACCAAAACTAACTTTTGGGATGATGGCTTACTTGTTTTTATATTCAGGAGAGTGCTTTGCATCTATGGGTATTAAAAGCTTGTTGAATTGGATATATTTGTGCTAGATTTAGTGATATGTACAGCTAAATATGTAACTGGTAAAGAATCAGCATCCTTATACATTTATCTGGGGCTTTTTTGTTTGTTATTTTTTTTTTTTTTCAAAGTAGGGTCTCACTCTAGCCCAGGTTGACCTAGAATTCACCATGTAGTCTCAGGGTGGCCTTGAACTTTCGGCAATCCTCCTGCCTCTGCCTCCCTAGTGCTGGGATAAAAGATGTGCGCCACCACGCCTTTTGTCGGTTAAGTTCATCTAGGTATGCAGTATATTTTTTCTTTGACTGTCTCTTTTTCTCTCTCTCTTTTCTTTCTTTTGAGACAGGGTTTTGTTCTGTAGCCTAGCCTGGCCTGGAACGTAGACCAGGCTGGCTCCAAACTTTCATTGATCCTTCTGCCTCTGTCTCCCAAATCTTGGGATTACAGGTATGACTCATCACACCCAGATTTTTCTTTTAACATTTCTTGAATTGGGAAGAATAGAACAGACCCATGTAGCTGTCACATTTTAAGAGTGATGAATTTATAGTGAGCTATGTTTCTCTCAAATTGGGCTTTAGGGTTTATGTATTTATGTATTTTTCTCTCTGCAATGCTGGAGATTGAGCTGCACATGGGCCCTACAATACCTTGCCCTCAAATCTAGTTTTAAAATTTCCTATTTAATGATAACTAATTGTTCCCAATAGCAAAGCCTTTAGCAGCAGAACAATTATTGTATACATGAATAATGGAGGATTTAGAAATAGCCCAAAACTAGGAAAGGAAGAGTTCAGAAGATGGGTTAATTTAGCCACTTCATCAGGCAGTTCTTCCGTCTGCACATGTGAGCAGGCACTCTGGTTATCTTCCTGTTTTCATTGTCATGTGAAAGCCTGGGCCTTAAGAAGAGAGTAGTATGTAAGACAAGACTGTAAGCTCTGCTCCATGCCTGGTGCTGGGTTCCCCTTGCTCTGGCCTGCATGCAGTCCCAGTATGTCTGACCATGTCTTTTCCCCTAGGTGTACGTGGTGGGGAATGAACCACTCCCAGTATTGCTGGATGCCCTGCTTCCGGTCCTGGGAATACTCTTTTCTCTCTCCTGTTTCACCCAGCAGAGCGTGTCTCACATCAGGTAAATGGTCCACAGAACCTACTCTTATTTGTTTATAAGTAGTGACACCTTGACTGAGGCCTTTTTGTTATTTCCTTTCAAAATCAGGAAAACAGGGCTGGAGAGATGGCTCAGCGGTAAGGCACTTGCCTCTAGTGCCTAAGGCCCCGGGTTCAATTCCCCAGGACCCACATAAACCAGACCCACAAGGTGGTGGCCCTGGTTCATTCATATTCTCTCTCTCTCTCTCTCTCTCTCTCTCTCTCTCTCTCTGCTTGAAAGTGAATAAATAAAAATATTAAAAAAATAAAAAATTTTAAAAAAAATCAGGAAAACATTTGAGGATCCTCTTATTCTACTTATCCAGAAAAGAAAGGATTTTCAGGATCTAGTTTTCAGAATAACTTGCCTTCACCTTTAGAGAGGAAAAGCTGCTACTGTTGCTCAGTGAAAAACACTGCAATTCCTTGTGTAGGAAGGAAGAAATGGGTGGTAGATCAGAATGACCTTTTGGCAACTTAGAAAACAAGTTTGAAAATGTGAATGTAGCATATTGTATCTTACCCTGGGATTTGGTATTAATGATGCAGTTTGCTCAGAAAGAAGGGGTTTCTCAGTTACCCAGAAAATATGTTCTTGTAGTAGAGTTTTAAATGACTCATTTACTGTTAACAGTATTTTCTTTTTTTTATATATTTTATTTTATTATACTTATTTGTGTGTGTGAGAGAGAGATAGTGAGAGAGAGAGAGAGAGAGAGAGAGAGAGAGAGAGAGAGAGAGAGAGAGAGAGAGAGCGCGCCAGGGTCTCCAGCCCCTATAAAGGGGCTCCAGACACATGTGTCACCTTGTGCATCTGGCTTTACGTGGGTACTGGGGAGTTGAACTCAGGACCTTCTGCTTCATAGGCAAGCGCCTTAACTGCTGAGCCATCTCTCCAGCCCTGTTAACAGTATTTTCAAAGTCACTTGACGGTGTTTCTTCATCCTTATAAGAATGTATAGCCTTTCTAGAGCTCTATAGAATTCTGATTTTCAGGCTGGACAGGTGGCTCAGCAATTAAAAGTGCTTGCTAGCAAAGTCTAAAGGCCCAGGTTCAATTCCCCAGTGTCTATGTAAAGCCACATGCACAAAGTGGTGCATGCATCTGGAGTTTGTTTGCAGTGGCAAAAGGTCCTGGTGTGCCTATTTCTTCTTATTCTCTCTCTCTCTCTCTCTCTCTCTCTCTCTCTCTCTCTCTCTCTCTCTCTCTCTCTCTCTTTCTTGCTCCCTGCAAAGAAATATTTTAAAAAGAATTATTTTTTGTTTTGTTTTTCTGTTTTGTTTTGTTTTGTTTTGCAAGGTAGGATCTTGCTCTCAAAAAGAATTCTTACTTTGGAGAGGCTGTGTATGTAGCTCAGTAGTCGAGCACATGCCTGGGTTTGACCCCCAAGAATTGCAAAAATGAACAAATAACCCTTGGGATTCTGATTGTTGGTGTTTCCCATATGTAATCTGATATACAAAAATAGTAGTTCTGGCCAGGTGTGGCAGCGCACGCCTTTAATCCCAGCACTTGGGAGGCAGAGGTAGGAGAATCGCTGTGAGTTCGAGGCCAGCCTGAGACTACACAGTGAATTCCAGGTCAGCCTGAGCTAGAGTGAGACCCTACCTCGAAAAACTGAAAAAAAAAAAAATAGTAGTTCTTCAAAGGATCACTATGAGAGCTAAATATGCATTAGAGCGCTTAGCACAGCCCCTGGCAGCTAGGTCAGTAAATCACAGATGTTATTATCATGGTTGCTCAGCAGGGAAGAAAGATACTTAGCCCTGTAACTTTTATTTATTTATTTTTTTGGACAGGGTCTTATGTATCCAAGGCCAGCCTCCAACTCAATATGTAGCTAAGGATGACCTTGAGATTATAATCTTCCTGCCTCTACCTCCTAAATGCTGGCATTACAGGTATATACCACCACTCCTGCTTTTATTCGGTGCTGGGGATTGAACCTAGGGCTCCTGCCAACTGAACTACATCCCCAGTCCAGCCATGTGTATTATCCAAAGCTGTGGATCTGCAACTTTCAGTTAACACATGTTGTAGCCTATGGCAATAGTGGTAAGAAAACATGCGATAGATGATGGAGTCTCTAAATACGTTAATTGGGTTTCAAAGGCCTATCTATGTAGTGCCTGTTTCACCTTAAAAACTCAAAGCCTCAAGTCAGGAATGGTGGCACGTGCCTTTGATTCCAGCACTGGGGAGGCAGAGGTAGGAGGATTGCCTTGAGTTCAAGGCCACCATGAGACTACATAGTGAATTCCAGGTCAGCCTAGGCTAGAAAGAGACCCTTCCTTGAAAAAAAGAAGACAAAAAAAAAAAGGAAAAAAAAATGTCATGGATTTATGTGGCATTCTCTGGCTTCTGGAGCCAAGGATTAGTCAATCACTCAGTGAATTTCAGGGCACTTGCATTTTCAAGTTCACAAGATTCATACTCCCCACTGCCACATCTCAGTAGTACTCAACGATTGTGCCAGTATTTAGAACGCAGTGGAACCTGACAGTCTTTCTTTCTTTTTTTATGTTAGCTTGTTAGCTGCATGGAGTAAGATGACAAATCATTCTTAACTGCTTTTTCTGCCAGGTCATTTTGCCAAGAGATCTTATTATGGATCCTGAGGAAGCTGGAAAGGAAGACGGCAATTTCCAGCCTGAAAGGATTTGCAGGATTGGACAGAGCTATGCCCCCTCTTCACCCTCAGTGTCAGTTTAGAGCTGCCACCCAAGGTGGCATTATGATTACCATCAAAGAGGCCATTAGGTGAGTTCACCTATCCTCTACTGTCTCTTCAGATTTAATTTTTCCCAACATGCCATTCTGGGACTCAGTCACTAGGGGGCACAGGTAGAAAAGAAACTAGACACTCCAGAAGCTGAGGCACTTGCTATATATACTCTAAATGAAGCCAGAGCCTTAAATGATCCTCCGGGCTGGGTTTTTTTTTTTTTCCCCAAGATGCCAGCTAATAGGAGGTGCAAGTTACTGGATCCTCACAGCTCTGCATCACAAGTTCACTTACTTCTCAGTCCTTGCCAGGGAATCAGAGTAAAAGGCAGCACATGCTTACCCTTAACACTGGAATCATCCAGTTCCATTTCTGACTCACAGAATGGTGTGTGTGTGTTTGTTCGTAGTCAGGCTTATTCGTAAGAAAATTGTCTGGAGCCGGGCGTGGTGGCGCACGCCTTTAATCCCAGCACTCAGGAGGCAGAGGTAGGAGGATTGCCATGAGTTCGAGGCCAACCTGAGACTACAGAGTGAATTCCAGGTCAGCCTGGGCTAGAGCGAGACCCTACCTCGAAAAACCAAAAAAAAAAAAAAAGAAAATTGTCTGGTTATTTTATGATGGGAGTTTGTTTCTTACAGGAATCAAGTAGAAAGTACTTAATAATATTAGTAGAATGAATAATTTATTTCTCCAATATCTCACAAGTATTTTACTTTTTTGTGTGTGTGTGTGTGGTATTGACGATTGAACCCAGGGCATGCTAGGCAACTGATCTATACCCCTAACCCCAAAAAGATATATTTTACTTTAGCTCCACTTTCTGGTTGATCTGTGGAGGATGCTATTTCCTTTCATGTTCCTTTTGGTCGTGGACCATGTAGTATTTAACTGGCCCAGCTACCCTGTTGAATTTCACATCATGATTAAAGTGCTTCTATTTGTTAAAGTGATAGCCTGTTTGTTTGTTTGTTTTGCTTTCCCCGCTATCCATTGTTGTATGGGTCATTAGAAAGAGTCATAATTCCTTTGAATGATATCCAAGGCCCTCTGGAATCGTGGCAATCTTCTCTCAATTCTTCCTCGGGAACCAGAATGCTTATGAAATAAAAGCAATTCTCCAGCATCCATTTTTTGAGACATGGTGTAACTATGTAGCCCAAACTCAAACTCAAAGCAATCCTTTTGCCTAAGCATTCCACATACTGAGATTATAGGTGTGAGCCACCACACCTACTGCAATATCCATTCTAACAGCAATTTCTTCATGAATCTTTTACTGTGTGAACAAATGACCATGCAAGACATAGTAACTTAGTTTCTAAGAATAAATACTTTACATTTTCAACATGGGGAAGTAGGAAAATTGTGCCATGCTAGGCAGCTCATGTCTATACTAGGACTTGGGAGACTGAGGAAAGAGAATCACTATGAGTTTGAGGCCAGCCTGGGTATGAGTGAGGTCAAAAATCAGCCTGAACTACAGTGAGACCCTGCCTCAAAAAAAAAAAAAAAAAAAAGAAAAGAAATAGGAAAATAAGTAAAACAAGTTTTTGCAGTCTCTTTAATGATTATATATAGAAACAACATGTTGCTTTAGAAACTTACAATAAAATTTTAAGTAAAAAGATATCTGGGGCTGGAGAGATGGCTTAGTGGTTAAGGCACTTGCCTCCAGTGCCTAAGGCCCCGGGTTCAATTCCCCAGGACCCACATAAGCCAGACCCACAAGGTGGTGGTCCTGGTGTGCTCTCTCTTTCTCTCTCTCTCTCTCTCTGCTTGAAAATGAATAAATAAAAATATTTTTTTAAAAAGATATCTGTATGACACTGCCAAGAACAATCCCTACCCTGTGTTGCAGTGATGAAGATGAAGATGAGGCCCTGTACCAGAAGGTGTCCTCAGAGCAGAGCCAGGTGGAGCATCTTGCGGACTTGCTGTCCCACTGCCAGGAGTGTGGTTTGGCTGGAGACTTTTTCATCTCCTGTTTGAAGGTAAGAACCCCATATAGTTCATGGTTAGCTTTATTCTGGGGCAGTTTCAGGATGACTTTGAATTCCCAAGGGATTTAATTAGGTCCTAAAATTCAAGTTCCAATTTAGAGATAATGAGTAGAAGACAAGAGTGATTTAGTGTTTGATAGTCTTTGGGTTGGTAGACAAAGTGCAGATGTCATCTGCTTTGCAAAGTCATTTGCACTGAAATGTTGAAAATGAACAAAGCTGAATTATTGATCTATGAAAGGGTTAATCTTTGCTGCATGTTGACAGTGCAAAGTCTTTTGAAGTTAATAGCAGGTTTTACAGCTAGGAGTAATCCCTGATCCTCTGGGCTGCTGTTCTGTCAGGCCTTTGGAAGCAGAGATTTAGCAGTTTTGCCTCTGTCGTTTCATTCTGTAGCCACTTGAAACCTTTCCCGGGTTCTTTCTTCAGCAAAGTGCCAGTCATTGTGCTTCCTTGTCCTAATCTCCAGTAGTAACTTGTGCTCCGAGCTCTGGCTTTCCACCCTACTCTTTACCTAAAAGAATGCCTGTCGAGTTCAAGGTTGGGTGGCAGGTGAGAATGCAGGGAAGTAGTCAATGCTGACATTTCTAGAACTTGAAGTAGAAATATGTTTTTGATGCTTTCTTACCTTCCATGTTCACTTCCATCTCCATCCCAGCTACTCATTCTAAATAACATACCAAGGAGAGATTGCTTAATTGTGTGTTTTTAAAAAAAATTTTCACCTGGGCTAGAGTAAGGCCCTACCTAGAAAAACCAAAAAAACAATTTTTTTCTAAAAATATATTTTTAAAATTCAAATTAGCCAGGTGTAGTACATACCTTTAATCCCAGCACTCAGAAGGCTAAGATAGAAGGGTTGCTGTGAGTTCAAGGCCAGTTTGAGTTCTATCACTCCAGGTCAGCCTGGGCTAGAGCAAGACCCTCCACTCCATCTCCCCCCTCAAAAAATGTTTAATGGCCAAAGGAAGGGTAGGACTGCTTACAACACAAACTTCCAGACATAAAATGGCCTTGATATTCATGATTTCTCAATGCCTGATAATACCTACACATAATGGGAAGAAAAGATGATGACACCGAAACAAAACAGAGACTAAGAGAGAGGAGGAAGAGATATGGGGGAGGGGGGGGAGGGACAGGGGCAGGGTATCATAATGGTTTATGGTCTATAATTATGGAAGCTATTAATAAAAAGTTTAAAAAATTGTTAAATGAAGCCAGGCTTGGTGGTGCACGCCTTTAATCCCAGCACTCGGGAGGCAGAGGTTGGAGGATCGCCATGAGTTCAAGGCCACCCTGAGACTACAGAGTGAATTCCAGTTCAGCCTGGGCTAGAGCAAGACCCTACCTTGAAACACCAAAATAAATAAATAAATAAATAAAATTGTTAATTGATTAGGGCTGAATTTCCAACAATTTCTGAAATGGCCCTAAACATGCTTCTGCCATTTGTGTTACATGTTTATTATGTGAAGGGGTGTTCTCCTGGCTGAGACCGGTTTTTAATTTTCGTTATAAATCATTATCAGTAAATATTTGATTCCTATGCTTGGTTTTTTGTTTTGTTTTGTTTTTTGAGGTAGGGTCTCACTCTAGCCCAGTTGTCCAGGCCTTGAACTCACTCTGTAGCCTGAGATCTCAAACTTGTGATCCTCCTACCTTCCCCTAAGTAGGTGAGATTGTAGGTATGTGCCAACAAGCTAGGCTTAAATTCAAAAAAAAATTTTTTTAATTATTTAAGAGAGAGAGAAAGAGGCAGATAGAGAGACAGAGAATTGGTGCACCAGGGCCTCTAGCCATTGTAAACAAGCTCTAAATCCATGTGCCACCTTATGCATATGGCCTTACCTGGGTCCTGGGGGATTGAACCCATTTCCTTAGTCTTTGCAAGCTAGTGCCTTTAACCGCTAAGCCATCTCTCCAGCCCCTAGGCTTAATATTTTATATAACAATATCTTTGAGCTCTATGTTAGTATCCACATAGAACTCATTTATTTTAACTGTTATGATACAATAAATACACTCAATTTTAGTTTTTGTACTGCTGAAGTGATCATACTTCATCGCTCTTTTGTTCTCTTATTACTAGATATTAAGGCTGTCTATAACTTGGGGCTATTATAAATAATATTGAAAAAACAGATTATTTCCCTACATATGCATTTCAAAAAGGCTTCAAGGTATGTTTGCAAAGCCCTTAGTTTTACGGGCTTTTTCTTCCCCTCTTTCCTCCCATGCTTCCAGGAGTTGACTCATCTGGCTGCAGATAGTGAAACAGAGCTGAAAGCTGAGCCCTTCTGCAGCACCAGCCTCTTGGAGTTAGAGCAGCACCACACTCTTGCAGAAGGCCAAGAGCGGAAGCTGCTGGTCCTGCAGTTGCTGGCTGTTCTGTGCGAGAGGATGTCTGAGCAGATATTTACAAACATCACTCAGGTCAGTTCTGGATCCAGCCTGGTGCTATTTTGGTTTCCTCACAGTCTTTATAAAAAATGTCTAAACATGTTACTCAGAGTGCAGGTTCACGGTACCTACCTCTGTGTGTCTTGGGATTCTGGTTAAACATGCAAGTTAGTAAGCTCCCTCCAGGCCAACTGAATGTGAACCTTCCATAGATCCTGGAAATCCACACGTTGTGATTCTCACATTCACAAAACTTTTAGAACTCTTTGCATATTTTATACCATAGCACTTTTCAATTTCAAGGGCAAATAAAATCACCTAGGATGCTCAGTCCCCTTTTAGAGATTTAAAAAAATATTTATTTATTTGCAAGCAGAGACAGAGAGAGAATGGGTGTACCAGAGCCTCAAGC
>PVHP010047317.1:0-13342 GCA_004024765.1 Zapus hudsonius
CTCCTGTAAACGAAGGTGAGTCAAAATGGGGGCACCAGAAAGCTGGATGAAGTGGGGGGGGGGACAAATGTCAGGAACCAGCGCTCCTAGGGGGAACATCCCGGCCAAGCGTTCCAGGGACTCCTTTGCAGCCATGGAGGCCACAGGAGTTGGGCTCAGAAGAGATAGGGTTACACCGTAGTTAAGCAGGGTCACCTGCTATGTGGCCTTGGCAGGTGACGTCACATGAATTTCCTTGGACATGAAATGTAATCTGTAAGAAAACCTCTCTTTGTTTTCGTTGAGGCAGGATCTCACTGTGGGCCAGGCGCACTTGGAACTCTGTAGCCCAGCCTGGCTTTGAACTCACCCATCTCGGCCTCCTGTCTCTGCCTCTGAGTGCTGGGAGTAAAGAGTTTTTTTTTTTTTTTTTTTTTTTTTAATTTATTTGTGAGCCAGGTGTGGGGGCACACGCCTTGAATCCCAGCACTCAGGAGGCAGAGGTAGGAGGATCACCATAAATTCGAGGCCACCCTGAGAGACTGACTATACAGTGAATTCCAGGTCAGCCTGATCTGAGCTAGAGTGAGACCCTACCTCAAAAAACCAAAAAATAAAAATTATTTATAAGGAGAGGAAGAGAGAGAATAGGCACACCAGTGCCTCCTGCCACTGAAAATGAACTCCAGATGCACAGGTTTAGCCAAGAAGTGCCTTTAACTGCTGAGCCATCTCTCCAGCCTAAAGATATTTTTATTTATTTTCTTGTGAGCTGAGAGAGAGAGTATATGGGTGTACTAAGGTCTCTTGTTACTGCAGACAACCTCCAGATGCACGCATCACTCTGCGCATCTGGTTTTCCGAGGGTACTGGGGAATTGAACCTCGGTCATCAGGCTTTGCAAGCATCTCCCAGTCCCCTAGAAATCCTATCTTTAATTGGGATATAGTAGGAAACAATTTTAAATCCTTAAAATAGGGCCTCATGAACAGAAAGCTTTAGAGGCAGTTCTGGTGTGGGGGAGGGCAGGGAAGGGGTCTCTTCATCTTATGAATATCAGGACTCTACCACTGGCAGAAGTTTGCTGCCTGAGATATAAGGCTAGGACATTCTTAGGATCTTAGAAAGAAGTCTGCCATGATCGATAGGACTCCAGCCAGCTGTGTGTCTTCGGGCAGCTGTCTGGCTGTCTCTGAGACTCAGAATCACCAACTCTCTCCTTGCCCAGGGAGTAGGGAGAACCCAAGAAGGCTGTGTAGGGCTGGGGTTGTAGCTCAGTGGTGGGATGCCTGTCTAGCATGTGCAAGGCCCTGGGTTCAATCTACAGCACAATAATAGAGAATACATCAAAAAAATTTTTTTGGGTTTTTCGAGGTAGGGTCTCGCTCTAGCCCAGGCTGACCTGGAATTCACTATGTAGTCTCAGGGTGGCCTTGAACTCATGGTGATCCTCCTACCTCTGCCTCCCCAGTGCTGGGATTAAAGGCGTGCGCCACCAAGCCCAGCAAGAATACATCAAAATTTATAATGTAAGGTGCTGGACACATCCTAAGGGCTCAATAAACAAGAGGTATCATAACATATTATTCATAGTCCATAGAAAGTGTAGTCCAGGGGCTGGAGAGATGGCTCAGTGGTTAAAGGCGCTTGCTTGCAAAGCTTGACTGCCCAGGTTCAAATCCCTGGTACCCACGTAATGCACAAAATGGAGCATGCCTCTGGAGTTTGTTTACAGTGACAGAAGGACCTGGTGCACCCATTCTCTCAGACCCTCTCTCCTTATAAATAAATAATAAAATATTTTAAAAGTGTAGTTCAGGCCCAAACCTTTAATCCCAGCACTCAGGAGGCAGAGGTAGGAGGAATTTGAGGCCAGCCTGGATAGTGAATTCCAGGTCAGCCTGGGCTAGATGAAGACCCTGACAAGAAAAGAAAGAGAGAGAAAGAAAGAAAGAAGAAAGAAAGGAAGGAAGGAAGGAAGGAAAGAAAGGGAAGAAAGAGAAGGAAGGAAAGAAAAAGAAAGAAAGGAAGGAGAAGGGAAGGGAAGGAAAAGGAAGGAAGGAAAGAAATAAAGAAGGAAGAAGAAAGAAAGAAAGAAAGAAAGAAAGAAAGAAAGAAAGAAAGAAAGAAAGAAAGAAAGAAAGAAAGAAAAGAGAATGAAAGTGTGGTCCAGAGGCCAGGAAGCTGCCGGGAGGTCCCACTGCAAAGATGCTGGAAGCTGTGGGAATCTTGGGAGGTTCCTGAGGACCCCTCCTCTGATGGGGGTCTTATTCTTGCTAGGCGGTCTCAAATCCCCTGGGGAGCTGGAGCCGGAGCCAGAGCTGGAGGGGCTGCTCACCCCGGCGGTGGAGGCCTTGGATGTAGAAGAAGGCGCGGTCACGCGGCCCCTCAGCCCCACCAGGCTTCAGCCAGCGCTGCCACCCGAGGCACAGACGGTCCCTGAGCTGGAGGAGGTGGCCCGGGTGCTGGCAGAGATCCCTCGGCCCCTCAAACGCAGGGGCTCTATGGAGCAGAGCCCCGCCGTGGCCCTGCCCCCCACCCATAAGAAACAGTACCAGCAGATCATCAGCCGCCTCTTCCACCGGCATGGCGGGCCAGGGCCTGGGGGACCCGAGCCTGAGCTGTCCCCCATCACTGAGGGGTCTGAGTCCAGGGCAGGGCCTCAGGCTCCTGCTCTACCTGTTCCCATCCCACCCCCAGCCCCACCCCAGAACAGCCCCCTGGAGCAGCCACAGAACGTGGTAAGTAATACAGGAGGAGACTGGGGGGATCTGTGTGCTCCCAGCTGCTATAACAAAGATGCCTTCCAGGGAGAGAGGGAGACAGAGACAGAGTCCAAGAGAGATTACGGGCGCACCTGCCACTGCAAACCAACTTCAGACACGTGCCACTTTGTGCATCTACCTTGTAACATGGGTAAAGGGGAATTGAACCTGGGCCACATATACTGGTTTAAATTAGAATAAGGCCAGCCTGAGACTACATAGTGAATTCCAGGTCAGTCTGGACTAGAGCGAGACCCTACCTTGAAAAACCAATAAATAAATAAATTAGAATAAGGTCCCAGAACTATCATCAGGACTGATTGGCAGCTTATTGGAATAGGACCCAGGCCCTGTCTACCTGATGATCCACCATCCTTTGGGATCAGCCCTCCTTCACTGTCCAAGATAGCACACACCATGTTGCAAGGGAGGCTGGGAAATGTAGTCTTTCGTGTAAGAATGTGTTCAGGGGAACTGGAAGAGAATGGATGAATGTATGGACTGACAGATGGGTGGACACATGCATGGGTGGATGGAGGGGCATCCAGGCAAATTGTGTACCTGGACAATCTACTTCTTCTCCTGCCTGTGTCCTACCTCCAGAATTCCTTTGGGAATCTCAGTCGTGCTCCTGGAAATGACCTGAGTTTTTGTGTGACCGTTTACCTGACCTGGAGATCAGAAGGTCCCTCGTGCTGACTTTTTCTGGGGACCCACTCTGTCTTCTGTCTCTGGTCCCTAAGGCCATGGTTGTTCCGGTCAAATGTATAAACTTCAAAGTTTGTATCCAGGCTTCGTGGCACATACTTATTAGCCCTGCTACTAGAGGCGAGATAATAATGACCCTGGGACTCAGTTTCCTCATCTGTAAATGGGGGAGAGACAACAACCATGTCATAGGGCTGCTGTGAGGAGGAGTCAGTGTAGTAATATAGTGTCTGAAAGGTATCTGGAACATAACTGTGACTCTCCCTCTCTCCCACTCACTGTTGCTAATATTGCTTGACCCGGGGGCTTGGTTCCTGGCCGGTTTGTTTGTTGGTGGAGATTTTTGGTTTTGTTTTCTGTTTTCTTTCTTTTATTGTTTTTACGAGGTAAGGTCTCCCTCTAGCCCAGGCTGACCTGGAACTCACTCTGTAGTCTCAGGTTGGCCTTGAACTCACAGTGGTCCTCCTACCTCTGTCTCCCCAGTGCTGGGAGTAAAGGAGTGTGTAACCATACCTGGCTTGAATTTTTTTTCCCTTGAGAACGAATCTCACTGTATAGCCCCTGCTGGCCTTGAACTCCCTTGAATCCTCCTGCCTCAGCCTCTGCAGTGCTGGCATTACAAGCCTACAGTATCATCACTGGCTTACAAAATCCATCACCATGCCAGGCTTGGTGGGGCCTGATAAATACTATATGAATAAAATGGTTATAAAACAGTCAGGCCTGATATGGGAACCCATGTGTAATTATGTGAGGATGGAGCCAGCCTTCCCAGTGGTCTGGACCAGGATCCCAGTGTGAATCACCCTGTCCTGAGGGATGACAGCCTGGCTCTCCCTCCACACCCCCAGTAGTGAGAACTAAGCACCCAGCACCACTGAAGCTCGCACCTTGTCCCCGCAGGAGATGCGCTCGGTGCTGCGCAAGGCAGGGTCCCCGCGCAAAGCCCGGCGCGCGCGCCTCAACCCGCTGGTGCTGCTGCTGGACGCGGCGCTGAGCGGCGAGCTGGACGTGGTGCAGCAGGCGGTCAAGGAGGTGGGTGAGGTCTCTGAGTGTCCCCCACCCCCAGATGTGACCCGAAAGGTTGACTGACAGGTGCCTTCCCTCTTGGGATCTTCCCAGATGAACGACCCGAGCCAGCCCAACGAGGAAGGCATCACCGCCCTGCACAATGCCATCTGCGGTGCCAACTACCCCATCGTGGACTTCCTCATCGCCGCGGGTGCCAATGTCAACTCCCCAGACAGTCACGGCTGGTGAGAGGCCCTCCTGGTGGGTGCAGGGACTGGGACCCTTGGAGGACAGCGTTGCTGGGGGGGGGTCTCTCCATCTCACACCTCCTCCTCCTTCCGATCAGGACACCTTTGCACTGCGCGGCGTCGTGCAATGACACTGCCATCTGCATGGCGTTGGTGCAACACGGCGCTGCTATCTTCGCCACCACGCTCAGTGATGGCGCCACCGCCATCGAAAAGTGCGACCCTTACCGCGAGGGCTACGCGGACTGCGCCACCTACCTGGCAGGTGCGGGGGCAAGGCTGGGGGCTCAGGTGTGGTAAGCCTGTGTGTGGGTGGGTGGGGGGGGGTAATTACAGGAAAGATGGTAGTGAGATGGCTTTAAGGAAAACCTGGCCTTTGAGGTCGGTCAAATGGACACCTGCGGGTGGAGGATGGGTTCCACCTGCAGGGCGGGAAGTTGGAGGTTCCAAATATGTCATCATCCACCTGGAACCGGGCTGGGCAGGTGGACTCTGCCAGCTGTTGGAGATGCAGTGCTGCACATCTGGCCAGTTTGCTGGTCAGATGGGGGTTAGGAACTGTGCCTCTTGTATAAGGCTTTACCAGGCTAAAGTTTCCAGGTGGGAGGGACATGATGGAAGATATCTTGAGGACTTGGCATTAAAAATATATGGAAAGGCGAATTACCTCATAGGTTGGCTGCTGGGGGACCAGGACATATAGGAATTTAACAGCCGCTAGAAGGGGATGAGAGCTGGAGGCAGACAGGGTGGTGAAGGCCTTTTAGCCCAGCCCTGGGGAGGCTGAGGCAGGACCGTCAAGAACAGCTGGTGCTACATAACAAGAATGTGTCTCTGTCCTGAAAAAAAAAAGGTGGGTTGGGGAGGATGTAGTCTAATGGTTAGAGTAGGGCTCCATCCCCAGCATTGCATAAACTAGGCGTAGTGATACAAACCAACATTCCTAGCACTTGGAAGGTGCAGGCAGGAGGACCAGGAGGATTTGGCCATCCTCAGGTACATAAGCAATTTAGGTACATAGGATTATGCTTCAAAAAAGGAAAGAGAAAGAAAGAAAGGGGGAGGGAGGGAGGAAGGAAGGAAGGAAGGAAGCCACCCTTTAATCCAGCACTCGGGAGGCAAAGGCAGGCGGATCACTCTGAGTTCAAGGCCAACCTAGAGCTACAGAGTAAGTTCCAGGTCAGTGTGGGGACTAAAGTGAGAGCTCCAGGAAAAAAGAAAGGAGAGAGACATGGCCCACCCTCCTGCAAGAGCAGGTGCCAAACCTCCAGCCCTAGGTGGCATCGCTGTGCCCAGCATGGCTGTCTTCCTGGTGCATTTTCAGACGTGGAGCAAAGCATGGGGCTGATGCACAGCGGGGCGGTGTACGCGCTCTGGGACTACAGCGCCGAGTTTGGGGATGAGCTGTCCTTCAGAGAGGGCGAGTCGGTGACTGTGTTGCGGAGGGACGGGCCGGAAGAGACGGACTGGTGGTGGGCAGCACTGCATGGCCAGGAGGGCTATGTGCCTCGCAACTACTTTGGGGTGAGCACCAAGGGGGGGATCCTCCCTAGCAGCAGGTTGGGGCAACTTTCACAGGGAAAGGAGGGAGGGAGACAGGTCTGGTGACGCATGCCCATAATCTCAGCTGAGACAGGAGGATCATGGGGAGTTCAAGGTTAGCCAAGGCTGCCTGGGGAGTTCCAGGCCAGACCAGGCTAGAGAGAGACTCTGTCTCAAACATGCACACAGAGTCCAAGGTGGAAAGCCATAAAGAGTCCAATATTGAGCTGGGCTTGGGCGGCACACACGTTTAAACCCAGCACTTGGGAGGCAGAGGTAGGAGGATCGCTGAGTTCAAGGTCAGCTTGATACTACAGAGTAAGTTCCAGGTCAGCCTGGGCTAGTGAGACCCTGCCTCGAAGGAAAAAAAAAAAAAAACAGTTCATTATTGATTGTGGGGAGGAGAGGAAAAGTCCATTGTATCACTGGGTGTGGGGGCGTGAGTGGGCCGCTTTGTGCATCTGGCTTTACATATGTGGTTACTGGGGAATCGAACCCAGAAAGAGCCCATTATAGGTCTTGTACTTCATGGAGTCCTCACCAATATTGCCTTGGTGAGTTAGGGGGTGCGGCTCACGGATTCATGGGAAACAGCCTACCTTCCTGAGTTTGGAATGGCCTTTCTCTTCTCTCAGCTGTTCCCTAGGGTGAAGTCTCAGAGGAACAAAGTCTAGCCCTATGGAAGCTGTTTCCCCAGGGAGACAGCAGCAGGTGGTCCTGCCTTCGCTCCAGACCTCCCGTCCATCTACTGCTGCAAATGTACCAAGTGTTGTAACTCTTCAGAAACCACAGGCGACCTCAGCACTGGCCTTAAGATTAGGAACCTGCCTTAGACATCATGGGAATTCATGGGGTAGAGTTGGAAAACTAGGGAAAGGCAGGAGACACCCTTCCCCCTACGGATGCCAAATCAGATCCGGTCCAAAGTGCCTCCCACAGCTGAGTCCTCTCATCCCATCTCTCCCTGCAGCCTGGGGCCTGGGGGATGGACAGGGCTCCGGAGAAGGATTCCTGCCCACTTCTCTCCAACTAAGTACCTTCACACCAAGCGGCTTTATGTTTTTAACAAACTGGGGGATTTGTTCTTTATGAATAAAGGTAGTTTGCACAGAAACAAACTTCCTTCTCTTTTTTAAAAATCCTTTTATTTATTTATTTGAGAGCATATGGGCACACCAGGGCCTTCTGCCACTACAAAACAACTCCAGATGCATGCACCACCACTTTGTACATCTGGCTTCTCCTGGGTACTGGAGAATCAAACCCAGGTCATTAGGCTTTGCAGGCAAGCACCTTAACCATTGAGTCATCTCTCCAGGCCTAAGCTGGCTATTTTAAAAGGCTAAGACAGGGCTGGAGAGATGGGTCAGCAGTTAAAGGCACTTGTTTGCAAAGCCTGATAGTCCTGGTTTGATTCCCCAGCACCCATGTAAAGCCAAATGCACAAAATGGCACATGTGTCTGGAGTTTGTTCAAGCCCATTTCTCTTTCTCTTTCTTTGCAAATAAATAATCAATAAAATGTTAAAATGAAACAGGGCTGGAGAGATTGTTCAGTGGTTAAGGCACTTGCCTGCAAAGCCTAATGAACTTGGTTCAATTCCCCAGTACCCACATAAAGCCAGGTGCACAAAGTGGTACATGCATCTGGAGTTCCCCTGGCATGCCCATGCTCTCTCTCTCTCTCTCTCTCTTTCTCTCTCTCTCTCTTTCTCTCTCTCCCTCTCTCTCCTTGCAAATAAATAAAATATTTTAAAAATACATAATAGAAGCCGGGCATGGTGGTGCACGCCTTTAGTCCCAGCACTCGGAGGCAGAGGTAGGAGGATCACCATGAGTTCAAGGCCACCCTGAGACTACATAGTGAATTCCAGGTCAGCCTGGGCTAGAGGGAGACCCTACCTCAAAAAACAAAAACATAATAGAAGGCAAATACAACCCAAATTCTTGTGGCTCTGTACTAGTAACACTCAACTGCACAGCACTTGCTGCATCCATCTTGAGCTTCTAGAAACACAAGTGTGGGTGCAGGGGTCTCAGTTTCTGGTTTCCTGTGTGCATGTTATACTTTGTGCACATGGCAGGCTGTTGTCCCGTGTGGCTAAGAGGCCTCCTCCTAGTCTGTTACAGATGACGTTCAGCAGGCAGGGAGGCAGCCCTTCAGGAGGGTGATCCTTATCAGAACCATTACGAAAGAAGCTTCTGGATCATATTAAATATATCGGCCATTATGATCCAGTCATTATATAATTATATATGAATTTTCTTGTTTGTGACATGATATTTACAGGTGACGCATCATATTTGTATTGTGTCTGAGATTGAAAATAGTAATTAACATAAGCACACAGAGTGGCGTGTGCATCTGGAATTTGTTTGCAGTGGCAAGAGGCCCTGACATGTCTATATTCACTCTCTCAATCTCTCTCAAATAAATAAAAATATTAATATATATATATATGTGTGTGTGAATAAAACAAGTCCATGCTGGTGTAGAGCTGATGTTTTATTTATTTTGGTTTTTCGAGGTAGGGTCTTGCTCTAGTCCAGGCTGACCTAGAATTCACTCTGTAGTCTCAGGGTGGCCTTGAACTCACGGCAATCCTACCTCTGCCTCCCAGAGTGCTGGGATTAAAGGTGTGCTCCACCACGCCCGGCTCTTATTTTGGTTTTTTGAGGTCGAGTCTCGCTCTAGCCCAGGCTGACCTGGAATTCACTATGTAGTCTCAGGGTGGCCTTGAACTCACGATGATCCTCTTACCTCTGCCTCCCAAGTGCTGAGACTAAAGATGTATGCCACCATGCCCGGCTATTTTATTTATTTTTATTTTTTGAGGTAGGGTCTCACTCTGTAGCCCCAGGCTGGCTTGAAGCATCTTCACTTCGAGCCCCAGAATCCATCAACCAATCAGGAGTCTGCCCACAGAAATCCATCCTAATTCTAATAAAGGCTTGCCCCACATTTGAGGTGGTGGGCCAATTGGTGGTATTCTCTTTTTTTAAAATATTTTATTTATTCATTTTCAAGCAGAGATACAGAGAGAGAGGAGAGAGAGAGAGAGAGAACGTACACCAGGGCTACCACCTTGTGGGTCTGGCTTATGTGGGTCCTGGGGAATTGAACCTGGGGCCTTAGGCACTGGAGGCAAGTGCCTTAACCGCTGAGCCATCTCTACAGCCCACGGTGGTATTCTCTTAAACATTAGGCTCTTGGTTCTTTCTCTCCCTTTCCTGATTGCCTCTCTGGGCACTTCTCTGTTGGTTCCTCACATATATTCTTTCTCCAGATACCTTTTTTAATTTTAATTTTCTTTTTCAAGGTAGGGTCTCACTCTAGCCCAGGCTGACCTGGAACTCACAGCGATCCTCCTACCTCTGCCTCCCAAGTGCTGGGATTAAAGCATGTGCCACCATGCCTGGTCGGATACCTTTTTTTTTTGTTTGTTTGTTTTTTTGAGGTAGGGTCTCACTCTAGTCCAGGCTGACCTGGAATTCACTATGTAGTCCCAGTGTGGCCTTGAGCTCATGGTGATCCTCCTACCTCTGCCTCCTGAGTGCTGGGATTAAAGGATTGCGCCACCGCGCCTGGCTCCCCCCCCCTTTTTTGATGTTTATTTTATTTAGGGTTGGAGAGAAGCTCAGCCATTAAGGTGCTTGCTTGCAAAGCCTAATGAGCTGGGTTCACTTCCCCAGTACCTATATAAAGCCAGATGTACAAAGTGGTGCATGCATCTGGAATTCATTTGCAGTGGCTGGAGGCCCTGGTGTGCCTATTCACTCTCTCTCTCCCTTCACATCTCACTGCTTGTGAATAAATAAAATGTTTTTTTTTATTTCTTTAAGTTTATTTATTTGCAAGCAAAGAGAGACAGAGACAGAGAGAGAATGGGCATGCCAGGGCCTCTATCTGCTGCAAATCAACTCCAGACGCATACGCCACTTTGTGCATCTTGCTTTCTGTCGGTACTGGGGAATCGAACCCAGGTCGTTAGGCTTTGCAAGCAAGTACCTGCAAACACTGAGCTTCTCTCCAGTTCTCCAGATGTTTATGCTTTGCTCAGACATGAGCGTGTGTCTCTAAGTCTTTTGGCATGAGCTCTTTCTAAGGCCTCTCTTTCCCATGTTTAATTGTTCCAGCCTCTTCCTTGATATCAATTTTCCTTAAATAGTGCTCAGAATTCATAATCTCTCTGTAAATAAACTCAGTAATTTATAATTTATTCTTAGTCTGTTTTTTTCAATTCTTTGTTAAAATAGACAAGAACCTGAAAGTTGAGATTCATGAACCCTCCCTGAGTTCCAAAATCCTGCATAAATCCCAGCCCCTGGGGACTGAGGTAGAAGGATCAGGAGTTCAAGATCACCTGACTGACTACTTAGGGAGTTCAAGGTTACCCAGTCTTGCAATCAGTTCCTCTTGCTGAGACAGACATCTAGCCAGACACAGTCTATCTGGGGAAGAGGTTCCTTTCAGGCTTACAGATCCAGGGGAAGTTCCATCAGTGTTGGAAGAAGCTGACTCCCTTTCATAGACCCATCCAGAGAGACAGCACCACCAGCAAGCACACACCTTTGGGCTGCACTTCTAATCTGCCACCAAACACACTCAGGCCTGGACAATGAGATCCACCCCCAGTGACACATTGCCCACCCCCCTCCCCACAGCAGGGACCTGCCTGCCTGCTAGGGGTTTCAGTAGGAAGCTTAATCAAAGATGCCTGAGTATGGGGACACACATTCAAACTACCACACCCGGGTTACGCCGGACCTTGGGGAGAGAGAGAGAGAGAGAGCAAAATAAGGAAATACAAGATGGGCTGGGAAACTGTCTCAGTGGCTAAAGGCATTTGCCAGCCAGGGTTCAATGCCCAGGCCACCCAAGTAAGCTGGACACAAAATATGTGCAAAGGTCTGGTGTTCCTTTGAACAGTGGCAAGAGACCCTGGCATGCCCATGAAGCCCCCAGCACCACATACATATGTACCTGCAAATATATAAATATAAAAGAGGGCTGGCCTTTAATCCCCGCACTGGGGAGGCAGAGGTAGGAGGATCGCCATGAGTTCGAGGCCACCCTGAGACTACATAGTGAATTCCAGGTCAGCCTGGGCTAGAGTGAGACCCTACCTCGAAATAAAAAAAAAAAAAAAGAGGGCTGGAGAGATGGCTCAGTGCCTAAGGACCTGGGTTTGATTCCCCAGTTCCCCTGAAAAGCCATATGCACAAAGTGGCGCATGCATCTGGAGTTCCTTTGCAGTGCTGGAAGCCCTGATGCCCATTCTTTCTGTCCCTCTTCTCTCTGCTTGTAAATAAATACAAGATTAAAAATACACGCGATATATAGTGGAAATCAACGTTATGGAAAAAATGAAGAAAGGAGACGCAGAGGAGCAAAGGTGCCAAGCTCGATGCTCACATCAAAGTCATTCTCTCACAAGTCAGAAGTGCCAGGCAATGGAGCTGACACCCAGCAGGGGACAGGGCTGCGCCCTTCAGGGACCTTCATAGCCTCTCCAGCCTTTGAACTCCCGTTCCTTGCATTCCTCGGCTCAAGGCTCTGCCTTCCACCTTCAAAGGGAATCTGCTTCTTGTCATCAGGTTTGCTATGACGTTTGAACCCCCAGACACCCCCTCAGGGATCATCTCCTCCTGTCCTGACCCTTCGTCATACCCACAAGGTCCCTTTGCCCATAAAAGGTCACATCCACAGGTTTCAGAGAAGATACCTTGGAATCATAATTCATTCCAGCCCAAGAGCAGTAACAGCGAGAACGTGGAGTCACAGGTTTGTAATCCCAGCACTTTGGAAACTGAGGCAGGAGAACTGAGTGTTCCAAGCTAACGTAGGCTGCATAGTGGGATTCTGTCTCAAAAAAATAAAATAAAATAAAGGGCCAGACATGGTAACGCATGCCTTTCATCATAGCACTTGGGATGTAAGAGGTCCCAGTGAGTTCAAGACCAGTCTGAACCAGAATGGAAAAAAAAGAAAAAGAAAAGAAAAGAAATTTCATGGTCAGTAAAGACTTGTGTAATGAATGCAAATTTATTTTGTTTTTGTTTTTGTTTTTTCGAGGTAGGGTCTCACTCTGGCCCAGGCTGACCTGGAATTCACTGTGTAGTCTCAGGGTGGCCTCGAACTCACAGCGATTCTCCTACCTCTGCCTCCCGAGTGCTGGGATTAAAGGCGTGCGCCACCACGCCCGGCTCAAACTTATTTTTTCTTCACATCCCTTCCCTTCTCTTTCCTGTCTTATGCAGCTTCACTTGTGTACTTACTTATTTTCACTTGTGCATTTAATCACGCATCTAAATCTCTGTCCATAGTCACTTAAGTTTCCCATTGGGAATATCGTGGTTTATACATTCAGTCATTTGCTCACTTGTGTATTTCATCACATATCCACTTAATCAAATATTCCCTTTTCTTTCTTCTTAGCCCAGGCTGACCTGGAATTCACTCTTCAGTCTCAGGCTGGCCTTGAACCCACAGCCCCTTACTGTGGGTTCTAGACAAGTGATCTACCTCTGAGCCACGCCCCCAGCCCCTCACTGTGGGTTCTAGACAAGTGATCTACCTCTGAGCCACGCCCCCAGCCCCTCACTGTGGGTTCTAGACAAGTGATCTACCTCTGAGCCACACCCCCAGCCCCTCACTGTGGGTTCTAGACAAGTGATCTACCTCTGAGCCACGCCCCCAGCCCCTCACTGTGGGTTCTAGGAAAACATACCACTACTGAGCTACATCCCTATTCCTAATAATGATAGTATACAGATATATAGATATGTATTTTTATTTATTTATGAGAGAGTATGGGCAAACCAGGGTAACCCTGCAAATGAACTTCAGATCTTCAGTCTTTAAGTGGTAACTGGGAAATCGAATCTGAACTGTCAGGCTTTTCAAGCAAGCACCTTTTACTGCTGAGCCATCTATCCAGATCTTATTGATGATTTTATCCAAGTCGTTTTAAGATAACTCTTGTTTTATTTTTATGCATTTATTTTTTCCTCTGGTTTTATGAGGTAGGGACTTGCTCTAGTCTAGGCTGACCTGGAATTCACTATGTCGTCTCAGGCTGGCTTTGAA
>PVHP010047318.1:0-12980 GCA_004024765.1 Zapus hudsonius
GCTGGGATAGCTGAGGGCTGGAGGATGGGGCCAAGCTGTGAATGGGACTGAAGAACGCTGGCTGGTTCAGAGATGCTGACTAATCCTGCAGAAGCAAACGACTGATTAGATGTGAGGCTCCAGTGAGGAAGCTTTTCCTCAGATAACTGCAGGCCTCCCACTGCAGTCCTCTGGCGCCAGAGCTGCACAGCTAAGGTCTGCAAAGACCTGCCCAGGTCTCTCAGTGCTGGCCCAAGGTCGCCAAAAAGAAAGCACTTGGGATGATTCATGTCACCTGCCAACCTCTGGCCAATGAGTCCTGCTAGAGGCAGGTTGAAACTATGCTGACTAGGTTCTAATTTTGGTTTCTCTACTTCTTTGTATATCCTTGGGAAAGTGACCTGTTCTTACTCTACCTCAGTTTCCTTATCTATAAAAGGGACACGCGGGCTGGAGATATGGCTCAGCGGTTAAGGCACTTGCCTCTAGTGCCTAAGACCCCGGGTTCAATTCCCCAGGACCCATATAGGCCAGACCCACAAGGTGGTGGCCCTGGTGCACTCTCTCTCTCTCTCTCTCTCTCTCTCTCTCTCTCTCTCTCTCTCTCTCTCTCTCTGTCTCTCTCTGCTTGAAAATGAATAAATAAAGGAATTTTTAAAAAAGGGACATGCTATGAACAGTAGACTATACCTCTAGAGCTTTGGTGAAGATCAATGAGAAAATCCAGATAACATTCTAGAGCTCCCACAGGTGTAGAAAGTGCTCATTATGACTGAAGCTCAGGATGGGGGGAATGATTTTAACAGGATGCTAGCAGAGCTTGTCACAAAGACAAGGAACACAATACCAGTAGCCTGAGTGTGTGTGGCTCTGGGTTCTAGTTACTTCAGTAGACCTGGCCGCAATGGCTGTTTACTGAATGAAAAGAAACAATGAACTAACTCCCAGTGACCAACAAGATCAAGAGAGAAAAGGAAATAGGACCTGCAGAACCACGATGATGATGGAGGGATCTAGAGGGATTAGAGCCACAAGGTTAGCTGCTGAAACCACAAAAACCAAACCTTCCAGGCCAGGTTCTGGCCCCAGGCACATTCTCTCACCATTCTACAGTCCCTCACACTGGTAGCCAAAACACAGCAAACAGGGGTCCTGTGAGCCTGCTGAGGCTGGCAGATGTGAGGCAGCTCCTGGAAGGGCAGAGCCTTCCAGGTAGGAGCTGGTTTCAGCGTTAGCCCTGCCACCAACCACAGGAACTGGACCTGCAGTGGGTGACCTGGCAATAATCATTTCCAGGTTGATGTGCTGATGTGAGCCAACCAGCACATGTGACAGAGAAGACAGGTGGCGGGAGGGCACTCCGACCTGGGATGGCCAGCCTATGCAATCTGATTATGGCCAGTTACTGCACTTGCAGACAAGGAATGCCATGAGCTTTTGCTGCTTCGGGGAACAGGAGAGAGAGGAAGAATGGAGGGGTGAGGCAGCACTGCTTCTGAGGAGAGGCACCCCTGCAAGGGCCCCCAAAGGAGCAACCAGATGGATCCCTGAACCCCTGGCTTCTTATCAAGAGACAGAAGATAACCATCCCCACACCCCAGGGCACTGGCTGGGGCTGTGGCTCAGTGGTAGAGCACTCACCTGACATGAGCCAGGCCCTGGGTTTGATCCCCAGCACTGCAGGGGGCAGAAGTTCCAAGGCATATACTCTAGGCAGTCTTACTGATGTGGTAGAAGCAGGCACAGGAGTAGAAACATTTGAAATTGTTAAAGACTAGGTCACTCTAACTGGAGAGGGAGACTCGAAGGAGAGGGGCTGGGGTGGAGGAGGAGGGCATCTGTACTTTCTTCTTTTCCCAGGATCAGGGACCTATACATCAGGCCATCAGCCTCTGTCCTTAAATCCCTGCTAATGAGAACACTCTCCCCCCCCAAAAAAAGGCCAGGCATGGTGGTTCACACCTTTAATCCCAGCACTCAGGAAACAGAGGTATTGTAGCAAAATGAGTGTGAGTGATAGGAGATCACTGTGAGTTGGAGGCCACCCTGAGACTACATAGTGAATTCCAAGTCAACCTGGACTAGAGCAAGACCTTACCTCAAAAAATTTTTTTAAAAATCCCTACCAATGGGACTACTGGACCCTCTGTCTGCCTGCTTGAAAATGAGTTGAGGTTTGGAGGTACCAGGTGGCCTCTCTTCTCTTCCCAGGGAGCAGTGTGAGTGTCCCTTGTTCCTGGAGGAAATGGAACCTGCATGAGTTCAGAGTTCCGTTGGCAAAAAACAGCCCACAGCAATCCTTTGGGCTCCTGCCTAAACAGTCACACCCAGGCTGCTCCCCTCCCTCTGTTCCCACCTGGCCAAAGTGGGCCAGCAGAGAGACAAACAGGGAAACAGAAGTGCCAGCCCTGGGTGGACCCCACTCACAGTCTAGCCCAGCCTGTTTGGGGTCTCACCTGCACTTGTTTATTAAACAGATGCTTCCACAGTAGGCGGTCAGAGCAGCGCCCAGCCCAGCCAGTGAGGTCAAACCAAGAAGACAGGCAAGAAACTGGTGTGGCCAGGGTACGCTGAGAACAGGACTGGAGCTGCCAGGGCCGGGCCGGGAAGGGAGAACAATGCCCTGCACTGTTGGCCCCACTCAGAAGACTCACAAACAAAATCTTTACAAAGAAAGCAGGGGAGGAAGAGGCTGCTGTGACCCTACTCAAGGCTCCCTCGGGTCTAGGCAAACACAGAGAACCAGAAGCCTCGGGAACAGCTCCCCGATGATGCAGAGGGAGATACCCTCTGACTTCCCAAGCAGCCCCTTCTCTGGCTGGCCACTGAGCTGAGCCTCTCCGGGGTGCTGAGGGCACCTGCCCTGGCATCTCCTGCCTCGCTCCCATCCTTAGTCTATCCGGCAACAGGAAGCAGCATCTCAGTCCAGCAGGGGAGATGTGGGTGAGAGGTCGGCTAGCCTGGAGCAAACAGGAGGCAGGACACCCGCTAGATCACGGAGCACCTTTATGGAGGTCCCAGGAGCAGCCACAGTCCCCCCTCCCCCCCTGAGGCAGAGCCCACTGTGCTCATTGGTATTCAGTCCCTAGCCACTCATTCCCTGCAACAGAATGAGGTGTTTGGGAGCAGGTAGATGGCCCGAAGGCTGAGGCAGAGCTGGGCTGTCCTCCTGGGCTAGAGGCCCCTTGGAGGCTGGGATGTAAAGCTGGGAAGAGGCTGGGGCAACACCAGTGCCTTTTACTATCCTAGTGAAAATGGGATTGTTCCGTGGCTCTCCCAAAGGTTCCTGAAAGCCCACTCAAACTGGACCAGAGGTGCGGGGAGGAATTAGGTCATGAAATGAGAAGGAGGAAGGGAGAGGTGGAGACAGTCCAGGGCATTATTTATCTATTTATTTATTTAAGAGGGGGAGGGAGAGAAAGAAAAAGATCGGGCAAACGAACTCCACTTTTGCTTTTGCATGCATCTGGCTTTACATGGATACTAGGGAATCGTATGGGAACCCCAGTCCTTGCGAGCAAGTGCCCCTGCACCACCTCCCCAGCCCAAGGACATTCTTTTATTGTGACAAATCTTAAGGCTGTGTGTACCAGCCTTTAACCCTCTCACTCACTTTTTGTTTGTTTGTTTGTTTTGTTTCTCCAGGTAGGGTCTCTATCTAGCCCAGGCTTCAGACTTTTTTTTTTAACTCAAAATAAACTGGGGCTGGAAAGATGGCTAGGTAGTTAAGGCACTTTCCTGCAAAGCCTAACGACCTGGTTCGATTCCCCAGTTCCCATGTAAGGCCAGGTGCATAAAGTGGCTCATGCATCTGCAGTTCATTTACAGTGGCAGGAGGCCCTGGTGCATTCATTCTCATTCTCTCTCCCTAATAAACAAAAAAAAAATTTAATAAAATAGATTGGAAGCGGGTTTCAGGAATAGCTCAGTGGTGGAGGGATTTTCTGGCATGTGTGAAGTCCTGGGTTGGCTCTCTAGCACTGCAAAAATAAATAAACATGGGCTGGAGAGATAGCTCAGCGGTTAAGGCACTTGCCCCCAGTGCCTAAGGACCCGGGTTCAATTCCCCAGGACCCACATAAGCCAGACCCACAAGGTGGTGGCCCTGGTGAGCTCTCTCTCTCTCTCTCTCTCTCTCTCTCTTTCTCTCTCTCTCTGTATCTCTGCTTGAAAAATGAATTAAAAAAAAAGAAGTAAAAACAAGCCATTGTGATGGGTGGGGCATACTGGCACTCAAGAGGCTGAGTCAGGAGGATCATGAGTTCAAAGCCAGCCTGGGGTATAATAAGACCTATCTCAAGAAGTAGAAACAATCTGAGCAATAAAAGTGAAAGGCTAGACTAGAGAGATGGCTCAGTGATAAAAGGTGCTTGACTGCAAAGCTTAATGGCCTGAGTTTGACTCCCCAGTACTCACATAAAGCCAGACTGTACAAAGCGACACATGCATCTGGAGTTCATTTGCAGTGGCAAGAGGCCCTGGCATGCCCATTCTCTCCCCACCCTCTCTCTGCTTGCAATATATAAATAAATACATATATTTATGTGAGCCAGGTCCGTGATGGTACACACCGAATTAATCCCAGAACTTGGGAGGCAGAGGTAGGAGGACCGCTGTGAGTTCAAGGCCAGCCTGGGACTACAGAGTAAGAAACAAACAAAGTGAAAGGTTAGATTTTCCGAAGATGTCCACAACTGGTTTATAGCTGTGGAAGGAGTCCATAAAAAGGGAGGGAGGGCCTTGAAGGAGCAAGGACTTTTCCTGTCCACATTGCTGCCTTTCTGCCCTCTGGAAAGCCAGGGGGCAGATTCCTGCTATAGGGCATGCTCCCCACCCCGACAGGCAAAATGACCACAGTGGTCCAGAACACAGAACCAGCCGGGCAGAGGTAGGAGGATCATAGTGGGTAAGTTCAAGGTCACCCTGAGACTACATAGTGAATTCCAGGTCAGCCTGGGCTAAAGCAAAAGCCTACCTTGAAACTTTCCCCACCCCACCCCCCCCAAAAAAAGAACACAGAGCCAGAGTCTGCCTCCACGTTCATAGCCAGGCTGACCTCCTCCAGCAGAGACCTCTGAAGATTTCCACCTTCCCTGGACCTCACCCACACCCAGCATGTGGTAAGCCTTCAATGGTTCACAAGAGAGGGGCATTGGATCCAGGCCTTCCTCTGCCAGGGTGGCTTCCTTCCTGCCTTGAGAATGAAATCTAGTCCTCCCAGCCTCTCAACCCAGCATCCTCGCCCTTCCCACCTTCCCAGACATCTCCTGCTGTGCCAGCCCTTTCTCACTGTCCTGCAGGGTGTGGCCTACTGAGGACTTCTGCCTCCCTCCCAGCCACATCCAAATCCCCCTACTCCCAGCACCCTGCAATCCAGGCAGTCTGTATGTGACAACTTGCTAGCTAGGCACCTCAATAAATGTTTCCTGAGTGTGTGGTTAGATCAAGAAGAAACAACATCCATAAGGTAGTCTCCTCCCCAAACAGACTCTTCAATGTGGGCCAACAAACGACAAAGAGGAGAGAAAATGAAGAAACAGGTCAAGTGTGGGATGAGCCATATAGAAGACAAAAGGACACAGGCTGGGAAGACCCAGCTGTCCACACCAAAGGTCTAGGGAGGCATCCAGCCACAAACACCAACCAGGTATGTACCATGCAAAGTGCAGGAAATGCCCAGACCCAGCTCCCAAGCCTTTGGGCCTGTCTGTCTGATGGGCAAAGCAAATTAAATCAAGGGACAACATGGAAAAGCAAGGTATTTCTGTACTTCTCCCATCTCACCAAGCTGAAACCCAACTTTAAGTCTGTCGGTAACCAGATTTTGGCTGGATTCCCAACAGTTCCCAGAACCTTTCAGCAGGTTCAGGCAAATTTCCTTTTGAGAACAAACTCAAGCATCAATCCCAAAAGCAACAAAAAGCTAAGAAATTTGCATCTCAATCAGCTGTATACCGGTCAGCTCTTTAAAAGTCTAATCCAATCCACCTCCCACCAAGTTTAACAATGTTAGTTAGGCCTAAGTACAAATCTTGACCCTAACTTTGCTGGCCACTCCCAGTCAAAGAAAGCACAGAGGTTTCTAGCCCCAAAAGACAACAGGTTACTGGGACTCCAAGAAGCAAGGAGTCAGAGAGAGAGATAAGCTATGTAGAATCAGCAGGCTTCCCCGCTGAGGATGCTGGGTCAGCAGGTTTGTCAGATAATGAGACAGAAGCAAAGGCGTGGGATAAGAAGTTGATGTTCAACCCACAACCCTGACCTTTCACCTTCACTTTGGTTTGTAGGAGTGACCTGTCTCAAAGTATCTCAAGGGCCCAAATACCAACTCAGCACTGTGTTGGCACAATTTCTGGACTCTTGCCACCAAAGGAAGAAAGAAGCCAAGGTTGTGGTGGGAATGCAGTGACCAGCTCCATGATCCATGATGCCCATTCCTTACAAGAAATTATGACAGTGGACAAACTGTAGGGAAAAACAAAAATGAAATAACAACAACAACAGAAAACATATACCTACAATCTGACTTTCCCAGCCAAACAGCCAGGCAAAAATAAATAAATAATCTGACCACAGCAATCTTCTTGTCTGGATACTTAAAAGCTTTGCTGGGGATGATGACTTTATTTTTTTCCTTCCTGCTTTTAAACCCTATAAGAGTACCTTGTAAGAGAGGAGAGGAAAAGACAAACACTTCAACCTGTTCCTTCCAGAAGAGTCATTAATTTCCCAACATCTCTTGGACAAAACAGAAAGATTGTTTAGGGAACAAGGTCTGACTCTCCCATCTCCCAAGATTTCTTGCTGATGTGGGGGAAAGACCTGCCAAGAACCCTTAGACGATTAGGAAATATTTTTGAGTGCTAAAGGCTAAAGGTTGGCTATAAATGATATGCTTTCTGCCTTCTCCCAGATGACCTCTGCATTCCCTCCCTTTCTTCCAAGCTTAAACTCTCCTGCTAAGTCTCTGAGATACTAAGACACTGGGGAAACCTCTGGACAGATCAGAGAAAGGAAACAGGGAGAATTGGACTCAGGGTACAGGCAGTGGGAGCTGGTCCAAAGCTTTCTCTTTCTGCTGAGCATTAGAGGCTGGGTGTGGTGGCACAGGCCTATGATCCCAGCACTCAGGAAGATGAGCCGGAGGATGGCAGATAGAGGCCAGCCTGAGCTACCTAGCAAGACTCTTTCTCAAAGTAAAACCAAATGGGGCACGCTGGTGATGAGATAGGAAGTCAAATCAGGGCTGTCTCCATCGAAGGGGTGGAGGGGAGACAGAACATGATGAGTTCAACTACGATTCAGGCACGGTTGAGGCAGGGGAAAGACAAGAAACATTTCCTATCAAGGTTACCTAAGCAGGAAGATAGAGGCTGGGAACTGCTTTAGCTCTACTGGTGGACTCTGGGAAGGTAGTGATGGGGGCAGACTTCATGTAGCTGAGCATCCTCAGCCCACCATCAGCAGCACTGATGGGGCAAAGGCAAGGGAGAAAGCCTGGCATCTTTTCCATAACTGTTCCCCTTTCTTTCCTCCTCCCCTTGGGGTTTTGGAAGGCCACTAGGATGTTCTCATAGTTCATGGGAGAAAATGGCCTTTGGAGAATCATAAAGCAGAAGAAAAAAAAAAACCAGACAAGAAATTGTATCCAGCCAGCCCTTAAGAGACTCCATAATGGCCTAACTGAAAATCACCCAGATTCTAGATGAAACCTTCTTGGGGTGGAGGGAAAGCCACTTCCTCTGTCTCGCTGCACCCGACCCTGAATCAAGAGTTCCTCTTTTAGACACCCAAGAAGCAACACGTTTACTGCCAGGCAAGCAATGTTGCAGGCCCTGGGGAGCCAGCCGTGAGTCTGGCTGGTAGACAAGACTCCTTATGCAAGAGTTCTGGGTCTATGACAGCCCTCAGCTCCGGCAAATGGAAGACTGGTCCCAGCCTCAGTTTCTTCATCCACAAAACAGGGATGCTGATGATAACGGTATGCACCCGGAAGGGCTGACTGAGGATCAAATAGGCCTTTTTACCCAGACGTGCAGTGCAGTGAGGGAGCATCTCTGTCCTCGACCCCCCCTCTCCCAAGAGACCAGCCCGAGCCCGCGGCGTCCACCTCACCTGGCTCTGTACACAGGTAGGAGTAAAAGCCCTCCGACTTCAGCATGATGAGCAGCGAGCCCCAGCCCAGGAGGACTGCCGAGAAGAGGAGGTTTTCCAACACGGCAGTGCAGGCCATCCACCAGCGGCGCCGATGGGCAGTGGCCAGGGTGGGCGCCATGGTGCGAGGCGGCGCGACGGCCCGGCTCGGGCTCTGCAGCAGCGGCCACCTGCGCGCAGATCTCAGCGTCAGCGCCCGTACGGCTGGTGTGCACGCTGTGCACCCGGCTTGTCACCCCTCCGGGGCCCGGGCTGTTGGTGCACCGAGCAAAGGAAGGAAACCCCAGCCTTCCCCGGGACCTGAGCCACCCACGAACCCCTGTCACGCTGGAGTCCTCTTCCTTAAGTCACTCCGAAGTAAACTGAGGCATGGAAGCGGGAAGGGACTCATGCATGCTCAAGGACATGGATCCTAACCCCAAGCAGGTGGACGTGGCCAGCCCGGGGGCTGGAAGGGGGGACAGCTTGAGGTACGGCCACCTGCACAGAGACACACCTGAGCGCTGCCACTCCCAGGGTCCCTCCCAGGCTCCCGCCCGCCCGCGCCCAAGACCCTTCCCCAGTGCTGGTTCCTTCAACCACAAAATCAGCGCCCCGAGCCCCAAGACGTCCCGCCCACGGCGCGCTCATTGGCCCGACTGCACAGGAACCGCCGCGCCATTGGCCACCGTCTAGGTCGCTAGGAGCTGCGGCCACGCGAACCCCGCATGGGAGAGGCGAAGCCGGTTCAAACCGGCGGCGCGAGCCTGCCGCGCGACCCCCGACTCCGAGGGTTTTCACCTCGACAATTAGCCCGTTTCCATGGAAGCAGACCCCCGTCCCTCCATCCCTCTGCCCCCCCTCCATCGGTCATCTCTCCCACTGGAGGCTCCCTCGTCTGTCCGATGTCTTTCCTCCCTCGAAGCCCCTTCGGCTTCGTAGCTTCCGTCCCCCGCACCCGCCCGGATCCCCGGGACCCAGCTCACCCGACTCCAACGGGTGTGTATCGGGCCCGCCCGGAGCCTTTTCGGTCCCCTTTATTTCCAGCCCTTTTATTCCGACCCTAAGATGAAAAACACTGCCGCCCGCTGATTGGCTGAGTGGGGGCTGGAAACAGACGTTAGCCAATCACCAGCCTCCCGTCCGCCCCCCGGCGAACAGAAGCCGGTTCCGGCCGGACTTGGAGACAAACAAGAGACTTGGGGTGGAGGGGGAGGGTTGGGGGGCCTCTAAGGCCGGTACCCGGCTTTATTGCTTTAAACTGGAGTTTCCCTCCGGGACTCCGTCACCCCGCACCCACTCCACGGCCCTGATCCTGGGCTCACTCGCTGGCCGCGCGTCCCGGAGTCCCGCGGATTTCTGCCCCGTGCACTCCCAGCTCGGCTCCAGCACTCGGCTCTTCTCCCGGCGGTGACATCGACCCATTTCCCTGCCCGGGCCCGGGGAGCCAGGCCCGGTGCTCCGGCTCGGCGCGGATCACTCAGCTCCCGAACCCCCGCGACCTCCCCGCGCAGCGCCGGTGCCCGCGTCCTCGGGCTCCTGCTCCCACTGGCCCGCATCCAGGAGCTGCTTCCCGACCCTGGTGGTCCAGGCGTGCTCTCCTCACCCACGGGTCCCTTCCCCTCTCCTTGTGTATCGCCTCCCCCGCCCATGATTGGTGTCACTTGAGGATCTGCAAGCAGGAGTTTGGAGTTTTGGAGTTTGTTCGGCTTTAGGACCGGTCCTCTATCCAAACCCCTCCACCCCTAGTCCCCTTTCTTCATTAGAGCCTTTCCAAGACTCGTTCTAAGACCGGGCATCTTAGTGGTCCCTGCCCTCTTCCCCATTTCCAAGGTCTCTTTCGGGTCAGGGTTGTGTCTGCAAGGTGGTGGTGTGGACACCGAGCCGCTAGTGTAAATCGGTCTACAGAGAAGGCGAGGGGTCGAGAGCTCTGGCCTCCCTGTGTGATCAGACGAGCTGGACCTGTCCCGAGGACCTGCCAGGCCGGTAGCATTAGGCCAGGACCCCTGGCCAGTAGCATTAGCCTATCCTCGGAAGACCCTCGGCGACCCTCATTCTGCATACTCCTGGAGCTGGCTGCTGCAGGTCTCCGGGAGTCAAAGCACCCTAGCTCCACTTCCCTCATGGCGCGTGCGCCCCCTGCTGCCTCGAACCTGTAGCCTCCCTGCGGGTGTGTCCTCTCCTTGACAGGATTCAGCAGTCTGGGCTAGTTACCAATTTGAATACCCACTGCGCAGAATCTCACCCACTCAAGGCAGGACCTGCCACCTGGCAAATATCCAGGCCTTTCCCCTGAGCCATCTGCTTGAGGACCCTCTCCTAGCCTCCCTAAAATAATGTTTTCTCCCTCAAAATTGCTCCCCCCATTTACCTTCAAATAATGGCACCGTTATCTGTTGCCACGGCTAGATACCATGAGCCACCCTTTCAACCAAAACCAGCTAGATAGCCGCTGTGATCCCTGGCCTGCACTCCGCCCCACCTCACCAGTCCACCCATGCGCCCTGTTTATCTAATCTGTTCATTTTTGTCCCTGGACAATCTCTGCCTGTTATACCCATCCTCCATGCTATGAGAAATGTAAACCTGACCTTGGTAAAGCTGACCTCTGTTAAAGGCTGCACAAACTGTGATTTGTTCTAGAAGATAAAGTTCAAATTCCCCAACATGACACACATGTCCTGCACACCAGTCTTTTCCTCCCTCGGAAGGCTGTTTGGCCTGGTCCTGAACACGCCAGATGCATGGGATTGCCTGTGATTCCTGTTCTCTCACCTGTGGCCTTTTCGTTGTTGATTTTTCCAGGTAGGGTCTCGCTCTAGCCCAGGCTGACCTGGAATTCACTGTGTAGTCTCAGGCTGGCCTCGAACTCATGGTGATCCTCCTACCTCTGCCTCCCGAGTGCTGGGATTAAAGGTGTGTGCCACCTCGCCCAGCTAAAAGTATCCAATTTTATTTTTTAATTATTTTAAAAAATATTTTATTCATTTGCAGAGAGAGCAGAGAGAGAGAGAGAGAGAGAGAGAGAGAGAGAGAGAGAGAGAGAGAGCGAGCACACCAGGGCCACCACCTTGTGGCTCTGGTTTATGTGGGTCCTGGGGATTTGAACTCTGGACCTTAGCTACTGGAGGCAAGTGCCTACTCCCTGAGCCATCTCTCCAGCCCAAAAGTATCCAATTTTAAAAAAGAAAAGCCATTAAAGCCGGGCGTGGTGGCGCATGCCTTTAATCCCAGCACTTGGGAGGCAGAGGTAGGAAGATTGCCTTGAGTTCAAGGCCACCCTGAGACTACATAGTGAATTCCAGGTCAGCCTGGGCTAGAGCGAGACCCTACCTCAAAAAACCAAAAAAAAAAAAAAAAAAAAAAAAAAAAAAAAAAAAAAAAAAAAAAAAAAAAAAAAAAAAAAAAAAAAAAAAGCCAGTAAAGGACTAGGAGAAAATGTAGACTATTTTACTGATTTTAGGATAGAGATGACCTTTCCACCAACCACAAAGCAATATGAAATCTAAAACTCATAAAGACAAAAACTCTAAAAAAAATTAACTTCTATAGAGAAAAAAATATATAGGGATTTTAAATCCAGTCATGAACAATAAAGAAATAGTATCTTTTATAGATAAAAGGTACTTACAAAAGATAAATAAATTAAATAAATAAATAAATAAATAAAAAGGTAGTTATAGGGGCTGGGAAGATGACTCAGCAGTTAAAGGTGCTCGCTTGCAAAGCCTACTGGCCTAGGTTCAGATCCTAAGACACCCACAAAAAAACAGATGCAAAAAGTGATGCAAGTATCTGGTGTTTGTTTGCAAGAGGCCCTGTTGTGCTCATACACACATACACGTGCAAATGAAAATAGAGGAAAAGGAAGGTAGAAGAGAGAATGGGTGTGCCAGGGCCTCCTGCCACTGTCAAGGAATTCCAGGTGCATGTGCCACTTTGTGTGTGCATCTGGCTTTGAGAATTGAACCTGGATCATTAGTCTTTGCAAGCAAGCACCTTTAACTGCTGAGCCATCTCTCCAGCCTGCAAATAATTTATTTAAAGGTACTTATAAATAAATCAATCAGAAGATCCAAGGGCCTGGGGTGGTATCCCCATTGATAAAGTACTTGCTATACAGAGATCGGATCCCTAATGTCCACATAAAAAGCTGGGTACAGAAGTCCACGCCTGTAATCCTATCCCTGGAGAGATGGCAGGAGGATCCCTAGGTTTGCTGCTCTAGGCTCAATGAGAACAGTGAGACCCTTTCTCAAAATATAAAATAAAATAAACAAAACAAATAAAATGGGCCAGGTGTGGTGGCACACACCTTTAATCCCAGCACTTGGAAGGTGGAGGTAGGATGATCACTGTGAATTTGAGGCCACCCTGAGACTACATAGTGAGTTCCAGGTCAGCCTGAGCTAGAGTAGGGACCTCGAAAAACCAAAATAAATAAAAATAAAATGGAGGATCAGAGAGATGGCTCAGCAGTTAAAGGCTCTTGCTTGCAAAGCCTGACAGTGCGGGTTTAACTCCCAGTACCCAGGTAAAGCCAGATGTGCAGTGGGACATACATCCGGAGTTTGTTTACAATGGCGAGAGGCCCTAGAGTGCCCAAACTCTCTCTCTCTCTTTTTCTTTCTCTCTCTTTCTCCCCCCTCTTTCTCTCTGACTGCCTCTTTCTCTCAAATAAATAAAAATATTTTAAGAATAAAAAATAAACTGAGGGCTGGAGAGATGGCTCAGCGGCTAAAGCACTTGTCTCTAGTGCATAAGGCACCGGGTTCAATTCCCCAGGTCCCACATAAGCCAGACCCACAAGGTGGTGGCCCTGGTGCTCTCTCTCTCTCTCTCTCTCTCTCTCTCTCTCTCTCTCTCTC
>PVHP010047319.1:0-12833 GCA_004024765.1 Zapus hudsonius
TTTTTTTCTGGTTTTTGCTCTAGTCCAGGCTGACCCTATGCAGTCTCAGGGTGGCCTTGAACTCACATCGATCCTCCTACCTCTGCCAAGTGCTGGGATCAAAGGTGTGCACCACCACACACTGGGCTATATTAACCTTTGTAATATTCCCTTGTTATTTTAATATACATAAAAATGAATTTTAAGGTCTGGAATATCAAAGAGATGCTCAGTATTCCTTTGGGATCTGGGAACATTAAGTCATCTAACTGGAATAATAATCAGATGATTGTTCTGTGCTCTGTGATTCCTTTTTGGATTTGTTTTGTCCAGAAAATTCAGAGACCCTGTCAGCACCCTCGGACTTTGGTGTCCACTTGAGATATTCAAAACAGACACACCAGGATTCTCTTGATGGTGAACCTACCATTTCCACAAAGTACCAGACAAAACCCCAGTTGTTTGGAGGTGAAACAAGGGATGAAGGCTTATTTTCTCTTCCTTTGCCAGTCGGAAATTCAGAAGGACTCTTGAAAGTTTGAAGAGAAAAAAAAAGGAACAGCAGACAAATGTGACAGTGAGACTCTATTCAACGTCGCTTCTCAGTTTGGACAAAGCATTTCCAAGTCGCAGAGGACTACAGAAAAGCCTGAGGAACATCTCAGTTCAAGAAGCCAATCTATTTTGTATTCTTTGGGGACTGTGATGAAGACACTTCAAGAGACCTACAGGCCCAGAGTAACCTGATGGTTGAGGCAGTGCAAGACACAGGCAATATGGAGCAGGTTCTCCTTGAGATACAGAAGCTAGACGAGCAGAGTTTATAAGAAATATCCTGGGCTGGAGAGATGGCTCAGCGGTTAAGGCACTTGCCTCCAGTGTCTAAGGCCCCTGTTTCAATTCCCCAGGACCCACATAAGCCAGACCCACAAGGTGGTGGCCCTGGTTCTCTCTTTCTCTCTCTCTCTCTCTGCTTGATAATGAATAAATAAAATATTTAAAAAAAAAAAAAAAGAAATGTCCTGCCTGAAGAGCCTTGAAGTTTGAGCTTCTCAGCAGAGTAAGGACGTCCAGCCTAGGCCAACCGAATGAATCTGATATCCCAGAAGAGCCGAACAGATGAATCTCAGTGCCTCAGGCACCTAGGCATGTGAGGGACCTCACCATCTCTGGCCCAGAACCTCAATTTCGCCAGGCAGGCGAAACCTACCTCTGAGGAGCCCGTTAGCTGGCAGGTGCAGGCTGCCGCTGCTGATGGCGTGGGCATGGGCTCCCAGAAGGCCCGGTTGTTTGCAGTCTGGAATAAAAGAGCACAGAGTGATATTCTCCAGAAGCAGTTGGTCCCCATAAAAGAAATGGCCGCGTAAAGACAAGACCACGCAAAGTCACTGCAAGAACTGGAATCGCCAAACAAGTCCCCAAACCACAGCTCCAGCATTTCAGACCGCAAGGTTTCTAGTGACAGAGACCTAATTTCTCAAGAATGCTCACAGCTAGACTTTACATCCAGCATTAAAAATGTTGGCCCAGGGGCTGAAGAGATGGCTCAGCAGTTAAGGCCTTGCCTGCAAAGCCTAAGGACCAGGGTTCAGTTCCTCAGGACTCAGGGTAAATCCATATGCACAAGGCGGCACATGTGTCTGGAGTTTGTTTGCAGTGGTTAGAGGCCCTAGCAGCCCATTCTCTCTCTGTTTGCCTCTCTCTCTCTCATAAATAAAAATATTTTTAAAAAATAAAAAATATATTGGCCCAAAGTCTCAATCCCAAAGAAAGGCCACAGAAAGGCAAGGGAGCAGGAAGAGGGAGGAGAGGCAAGACTCTGCAGCCCAGGACATCCTACAGAAGCCGCATCTAGCAGGAAGCAAGAGCAAACTCCTAGCAAGACCTGGGCTTTCAGGTCTCGGTATCAGAATCCCCAGGCTCCGTTTCTGGTCCAGGAGAACCCCTCATTGAGCAGTAGGAATCTCTGACTCAGCCTCTACTTTCCCAGGGTCCTAAAAGGTCTCCCAAGCCAGTTCTGGGAGAAGCAGTTAAGGAAAGTCAGACCAGGGCAGCACAAGGGAGCCTCTTGCAGTCTGCCAGGTACTTGTCCAAAGACAAGGAGTAACCTTGGACTTGAAAATCAGAGCCTCCTCTGTGCAAGGCAGCCAAGAACTTTCTCTGATCTCGTTTCTGCCAGGGATGACTTCTCACATGCCAACAGTGACTTCAGCTGATGGTCTGTTGATCTCAGCTAGAGAGACAAACTGTAGAACCTTTAGACTGGACAATAACACCAAGTATCTAAAATTTGCTGGGGGACCCCTAGGGCCAGAAATTCTGCCAGGTTGGGCTCAGTAGGAGGTGGAGGAAGGTCCAGTGTCTGGGTGTCAGTCGCCGGCTGTGACAAGGACATAAGGATAAGCACATCCTTATTTACTGGGATGCAATGTGTGGCAAGAGAGCATTCAGAGCAGCAGCCTGGTGGCAGGGCATTAGGAAAGTAAGCTGACTGGAGAGATGGCTCAGTAGTGAAGGCGCTTGCCTGCAAAGCCTGACTACCTGGGTTCAATTCCCTAGGACCCAGGTAAAGCCACATGCACCAGGTGGTCCATGTGTCTGGAGTTGCTTTGCAACTGCTGGAGGCCTTGGAGTGATCATTCTCTCTCTCTCTCTCTCTCTCTCTCTCTCTCTCTCTCTCTCTCTCTCTCATCTATGTATCTATGTATCTATGATCTATCTATCTATCTATCTATCTATCTATCTATCTATCTATCTATCTTTCTTTCTCTGATTGCAAAGAAATAAAACACAAATTAAAAAAAAGTAGATCTGATATGTAGTGGCACATGCCTTTAACCCAGCATTTGGGAGGCAGAGGTAGGAGGATTGTTAAGAGTTTGAGGCCAGCCTGGGATGACAGATTGAGTTCCAGGTCAGCCTGGGCTAAAGGGAGACCCGACCTCGAAAAATAACAGCAACAACAAAGGTAGATCAGTGCAGCACCGCTAGGTGTTACTATTCAATAGGAATCCTTTCATTTGAATAAAAATAATTCGAAATGGGCAAGTGGTTCAAATTGGAATTCAAGAAGACCTGTGTCAAACTTCCTCAGCTCTAAGCCCAAAGCTTCAGGCACTTTGCATGTGCGGTGGTTGGCAGACACCCCGGCCTCAGCAGCCTGGGCTTCTTAGAGGCTCCTGTGTTCCTCTGGGAGTCTGGCTGCTCTGGAAGTGGAGACTCACCTGACGGGAGGAAAATGGCCGGAACTAAAGGAATTAACGCATACTCTGTTCTCTGACTCAGAGGCAAAAGAAAATACGTATTTTTATTTTCTTTTAAAAATACTCTTATTTACTTCGAAAAAGAGAGAGGGGGAGAAGAGGGAGGGAGGGAGGGGGTCTGGGTGCCAGGGCCTTTTACCACAGCAGGTCTCTGGATTCATGCCCGTTCTAGGAGCACCGGGGCAAGCTTCAAGCAAGCTCCAGTTCCCCAGTTCCAAAAATAGATATTTTTCAAAAAGCAATTCTATACATGCCAACATGTCTTCTGAGTTACATGGCAAGAATAAGTAACAATAGGCTGGACTTTACTGTAATGTGATTTCAGTTCTCATCTGACAGGACCTGATGTAGACTCTCATAGGGAGATCTTCTGACTTCCTTGATAATGAATCTGCTTCACAGTCCGTGTAAATCCTGAAGGAGGGGTTAAATGCCCAGGATTCATATGGAAAGTTATTCCGGAGAGCCCTTCCATGGTTGCTCAGCCCCGAGACACAGGTCTAGGTTAAGGGCAAGGACCGTCTTTGCCTTCCACACAACAGTGATCGTGAATGAATGAGACTGAAGAATTCTGTGACCCATCCTGGCTGCTGGATGCCTCTTGAAAAACACGTTGGTCTGGACATGGTTTCCTCGTGGTCTGGATTAGAACCCAGAGCCCTGAGCACGCTAGACAGGCACTCACTCTGCCCCTGAATTGCATCCCGCTCACCCTGGAGAAGGCTTTCAAGAGACTGTGCTGTGGCAGGGCTGCAGCTACTTTGTCTGCTCCTCCTTCCTGAGCATTAGCTCTGACGGGATGTGTCAGCCATCCGTACTCAGCTGAGGTTAGTGGCACCTGCAGCAATCTTAGGATTGTAGAATTGCAGCCAAAAGGACCTGGTGAGAATGAACCCACACTGTAGGATGTTTTCAGAGTTACTTCCACAGCTTTGGGCTTGGGTACTTGTTGTGTGCATGTGCCAATAGATTCCCCTGGGATTTTGAGATGCGCACAGCTAGGCAGCCCACTGGGGGAGGAACCAGGGGATTTCAGTCTCCGAGGGACTGAGAATTAACTGCCTCATGCTTGTTTTCTAGGGGGAAAAAGGCTCAGTTGCTCAATTTTTTTCTTGGATTCCATGAGCTGTTCTAGTATTTTATTACTTTTTTAAATTTATGTGGCGAGCTCCTCGACCAGCGAGGACTCGAGGATCCTTCTCAAATCACACTTTAATGGAGAGCCTTTTGATTGAAGGGAGAGCAGGAAGCGAAGGCCCCCAGCACTAGGAAGCAGCGGCTTATATAGGGACTAGGGACACGAGTTGCTTCTGGATTGGCTGACTTTAGCTCACCACCACCACCAGGCGCCATGGGATTGGCTAGGGACCATCATTAAACTTGTGCATGCGCAGAGCCAAAAGCACATTTTTCCCAAAGCATTGCCTAATATGGAGTTGTTTACCACTTTGCTGCAAGGAAGTGGGCACCATCTTGTAATGGCGATTGTCCCGGCTCCCTGCAAATTTATACTGTTACTTGGGAGGGTCTCCCCAGCTGGCTTCTGCAGCTTGGAAACAGAAGAAAGGCACTTTGGAGGAAAGTTGTGTTGAGCTCTAGAATTATGGTGTTGCTAAGGTAAGCGGAGGGGGAAAGGAAGGAGAGCCAGTGCAGAGCTGGGGCAAAGGCTCTGAAGCTAAGCACCTTCCTTCCCAAGTCAGCTGTGGGCAAGAGGCTGCCCAGCAGACTGACTCGCACCCAATGAGGCTGCTTTGAAAATATCCAAAGCAACCACGCGCTCTGCTCAGTCTCTTCTCTCTTGAGGGAGGATTCCTATGGTGACTTGAATTCTTTTGTTTTGTGTTTCCTGCCTTAGACATCCAAGTTACCAACTAAAGACCAGTAAGAGGACCACGGTTTTCTCTTTGACTCCAAGGTATTTCTGTTACTAGCCTTTATAATGAACCCAAGGAAGAATTCAAATAGCTATTTAACCCCTTTTTCCATTTTCTAAATTATCCCACTGTATAAATTTGGGTGATAAATCCTGCCTCTCTACTTCAACCCATCTTTTGAAATGAGTTAACTGAGGCTGGAGATATGGCTCAGCGGTTAAGGCACTTGTCTCCAGTGCCTGAGGCCCCCGGTTCAATTCCCCAGGACCCACATAGGCCAGATCCACAAAGTGGTGGCCTTGGTGCTCTCTCTTTCTCTCTCTTTCTCTCTCATCATCTATCTCTTGTATCTCTCTGCTTGAAAATGAATATGAATAAAATATTAAAAAAAATAAAATGAGTTAACTGGAAAGGAAGCAATGTTAGGAAAGGGAAGAGAGTTGTGAATTTAAGAAAAACAACTACATCATATGTATGTGGGAGGAAGAAGAAAGGAGTTTCGGACCACGTATTTCTGGCACGTTTTACTGACAGACAGTGGTTTGCTCTGTTTTCTACCACTCGAGGATTACTTAATTAAATTCATGACCTAGGATGCTAACCAGCCCCACACCTAAAATAATTGCTTCTCTGTTGGTGAGATGTAAAGCCAGGGTGGATTTCCCGCGGGCTGCCAGCTCTCCTTTCTGATCGTGAATGTCTTCTCCACTACTCTCTTGCGTCATCTGATCTCTGTGTTTGATCCCTGGTTAGTGGTACACTTCACTAGACAGATGTCTGAGTAATTAAAATCCCACAAGGGCTCACTAGTCAGTGAGTTACAGCTACTTAATAGCTGGCTCAGAAACTTTTTTCCCCTGGGCTTTTTTCCCATCCTGGGTTTTTGCAGCGAGGCCTCAGCAGGTTTTCGACCTGCACAGGTGTGTCTCCTGAACTCATGGAGCCTCTTTCCATTGGCTGACAGCGTTTTCCTCCAAAGGCCTCATCTCTTTTCCACTCAACTCCCCTGGATTTCCACCAGTATTCAAATTCTCAGCGAATGACTCATCCCGTATTTCATTCACTCCGGCACCAATAATAAAACAAAGTCAAAAATTAGAACAAGGTTGTTATAACCGTGGATTAAGAGTGCCTTTTATTTCTGCCCCTGAGGCATAGCCGAAATATTTGTTGAACAACCCACACCTCCTCTTTAAAAAAAAGCAAAAACAAAAAATAAAAACAAAACAAAACCCTCTATTGAGATCAAATACTAGAAACCTATCTGGTTGCTACAAGTCACCAGAGGATTTTGAAGACAAAGAATTTTGGAGCAGACGCAGGGGAAGTTAGGAAGGGCTTATAGCGTAGAATTAATTTACTTTTAATAGAAGCTTTAGATCTACTAATTTTAAAAATATATTTAAGAAAAAATGGTTTACTTTAAAGAGACATTATGCTTTTTCATTTTAAATTTTAGATAAATACATGACAACGTAAAACTTACACATTTTGGTTTGCTTTACTTTTTATTGACAGCTTCCATAATTATAGACAATAAACCATGATCATTCCCTCCCTACCCTCACTTTCCTCCTTTCAAATCCACCCTCCATCCTATCCCCTCCTCCTTTCAATTTTTTCAATTTCTATTTTGTTTCCATATCATCTTTTCCTCCCATTATGAAGGTCTTATGTAGGTATTATCAGGCACTGTGAAGTCACGAATATCAAGGCCATTTTGTGTCTGGAAGATTGCATCGCAAGCAGTCCTACCCTTCTTTGGCTCTTACAATCTTTCCACCACCTCTTTCGCAATGGACCCTGGGCCCTGGAAGGTGTGATAGAGATGTCTCAGTGCTGAACACTCCACTGTCACTTCTTCTCAGCACTATGGTGCCTTTTGAGTCATCCCAGTGGTCACCACCATCTGAAAAGAGAAGCTTCTCTGGCCAAGAGTGAGAGTAGCATTAACATATGGATAAACCCCTTAAACAAGGTGCTTATAAGGTAATTTGGCGGGCATAACATATTCATTTAGCCAGACATCAGCAGGTGTCATTCTCTGAGGGCTCATGACCTCCCCACCCTCGGCCTTTGACTAGGTCTTCAGTACCAGGCATGTAGTTCATCCCATAAAGCCAGCCTCCAGTCTATTTAGAGAGCAGTTGGTTTCCCCCATAACAGACGAGCCACTATTGCCCCAGTTGGCACATTTGACCTGGCTGGCCATCTCAAGGCTTTCAAGGTCCACTGCTGTTCACCACCACTGATGACTTCTCTTCCCATGGTGCTGTCTGAAGTCATAGCTTTTTCCAACTTTCTGTCAGCTGGTTAAGAGGGAGGAGGTTTCCAGCTCAGCTCCAGCTTGATTTCTCAGTGACCTGCAGCCGGTATGTGTGTGGTCTTCAGCAATAGGGTCTTACTATCTCATTCTGTTGGGCAACCAAGAGCCTTGGCAATGGCCTGTAATATTTTGGGAGCCTCAGAACCTCCCTGGCCAATATCTCACTGAAAGGTATTCCATCCCTGGCACTGAAATTTCTCTCGTAACAATCTATGGTTTCTGGGTGTGCCATTACCTAAAGAAGTAGATTTCCATAAGGCTTATTCTAAACCCCTTGGATTTTGATTAACCCTCCTCCCACCCTTCCTTTACTCAATCCCTTCCCCTGACCCCACTTAGGAATTGTACCCCCAGTAATCAGTTCATCTACTTACATATATACAGTACCCTCCCCTCAGTCTCCTCCCTCCCTTACAGCCCCTTTTTAGCTTACTGGCCTCTAATACTGACATTTATTTCCAATACACATACTAATCTAAATATTTATAGCTAAGATTCTGCCTTTTAATCCAGTCTGCAAGTCTGCATCTTTCAGTTGGGGCACTGAGGCCATTGACATTAAGAGTTATTGTTGAAACGTGTGTGTTTATTCTTGCCTTCTCTTGCTTTTGTGGTTTTTCCAGTTTTTTCTTTACTCTCTTTCATTACCTATTATTTGATTATGGTTTTCCTTTTTCCTATTTTCTCATGTGGGTGCTTTTCTTTTTCTCTTTAGTCTGAAGGATCCCTTCGAGTATTTTCTGAAGAGCTGGCTTTGTAGCCATATATGCTTCTAGCTGGTTCTTGTTGTGCAAAGTTCTTGTTTCTCCTTCAATTGTGATGGATAGCTTTTCTGGATAGAGCCATCTTGGTTGACAGTTGTTATCTTTCAGAACTTGAAAGATATCACTCCAATTGTGAGAGCCATGGTGGGGGAGACTACCTAGAGGTACGGACAGGAGAACCTGGCTGATTACTAGTCTATCCATGGTCCCCTGTCACAAGGACTGATCCAGACGACCCATGGAGGAGGTGATCCAGTTGAGGGGGGAGGGGAGGGCAGTGGGGAATTGGGGATAACAACTCATTGTTTGCCCACTAAATGTTGTAACTCATTATGGACAATAAAAAAAAAATTAAAAAAAGAAAGAAAGATATCACTCCAAGCCCTTCTGGCTTTTCAAGTTTGTGTTGAGTAACCTGCTGTTATCCTAATGGGCTTGCCTTTATAAGTTACTTCATGCTTCTCTCTTACTGCTTTCAATAGATTTTCTTTGGTCTCTGTGTTCAGTAGTTTAATTATCATATGGCAAGATCCTGGTTTTGTCTCTTTGGTGTTCTAATTGATTCCTGTATCTGCATTGGCACCACTTTCCCTATTTGGGGGACATTCTCTTCTATGGCTGTTGAAAATGTGTACTATGCCCTTAGTGTGAAATTCTCCTTCTACTATACCCTGAATTCTTAAGTTCAATTTTTTTCATAGTGTTCTCAATATCTTGAAATTCCCATTCATATCTTCCTATTAGTTTGTCTTTCTCTTTGTTGGACTGTTCCGCTTCTGCCTCCTTGGCTTCCAGTTTAGATATTCTGTCCTCTCCTTGGTCCATTCTGTTGGTGAGGCTTTCTCAGAGTTTTGTATTTTATTACATTGCATAATCTTTTTATTTAATGAGTAGAAACTTTGTATGTACAGCTCATGTGTTACTACCACTGTTTCCCTCCTCCCTGCCCCCATCCCTCCTCTGGGGGGTTGCTGGAATGTTCCATGGAATGGAGAGCTGGTAATCGTGGGAGCAGCAGACTGTTAGTGGGGGGAGGAGGAGTAGGAATGCCTCTGGATACTCCCCCCACCATGGCTCTTGAGATCTTTCCACCCCCCCTCCACAAACTTCCCTGAGCCTTGGTGGGAGAGTTTTAACTCTGCTTTCGTGTTGAGCTCTTAGCAGCCTCTGGATTTCTGCTTTGGAATATTTTGAGTATCTTTGGTGTCTGAAGAGACATTATTCCTAATGATAAGCCTTCTGTTACCAAAGTTACCTAAACCTCGTATAAAACTTGAGGGTGCTGTTATAATCAATATTTTCTTGCAGGTGACAAATATGGATTTCATTTTAAATCCAAAGGACAAAATACTTGGAACAATGGTTAGAATATATTCATCAGTTCTGATACCTATAAAATTAACCAAACAAAAGCAGATAATTGACAGTCTTCTAGCCAAAGATTCACTTAGTTTTCACATTTAAACCGATAGTTTTAGTGTATTTAACATAGTCATTTTATAAGTTTTCATGGCATGCATGTTTCTTGTATTTCAGAATAAAAAATTCTTCTTTGGTATAATTCTTGACACATGGAAGTTACAAACAGTTTTGCAAATAAATACAATTCTTTTACTCTTGTGGTTAATTCTTTCTCATCCATCCAAAAATTACTTAAATATATTCTCTCTTAGCTATTTTAGTTTCAGTTTTCACATTTACTTCTTTAATCCAAGATGTATTTTAGTGTGCATGAATCTGACCAGAGTTTCCCAAAATCCATGTTGTTCCCATTACTGATGCTTCTTTTACGATCTGAATTCAGGGCTCTCTTTTCTGAATTACTAATCTATTGGTCATTGTTTATTAGCAGTTCAACAACACTGTAATTATTATGTCTTTATAATATGTATCAACGTCTGGTAGAATGAATATCCTGTGCCTGTGATTACTCTTATTCTCCAGAAGTATTCTGGTTACTCTGTTCTTCCAGATAGAAATTAAGTCTTTCAAGGTCAAACCAATCCCATTGGGGGTTTTAGTCAAAATTGTAGATAAATAAAAATATATATATGTGTGTGTGTGTGTGTGTGTGTGTTTTCTTAATCCATTCAAATATTTTTCCTTTTTTCCTCTTTTGGGGGCAATATAAATCATATTCAGTTCTTGCCAATATTCTTTATGTATAAAAATATCACTTATTTATTTTGAATAGAATAATTTAAAAATTATATTACCCAAATGACTGTAAAGGTTTTGATTTTCAATCATCATCATCAACATTATTATTTATTTATTTTTTGAGATAGAGTCTCCCTCTAGCTCAGGCTGACCTGGAATTCACATGTAGTCTCAGGGTGGCCTCAAACTCATGGCGATCCTCCTACCTCAGCCTCCCAAGTGCTGGGGTTAAAGGTGTGCACCTCAATCATTATGTTATAGTAGCTTTTTGATCACATCTCTAAAATTTTGTAGGCAACTGTATTGTCTGTAAATAAAAAGCATTTTTCCTGCTTTGCAATTTTATCTATTATTGACATTTTTGTCTCTTTTCAGATTTCATTATAATTTTAAATAATAGCTGTGATACCTGACTTTAATGAGAATGCCCCCATAATCATATCTAAGTATAGAAATTTTAAAATTTGCACCAAGGTACATTTAATAATTAAAATAATAAAACGTGTCATATGCCCATCTTTGATCTTAAAGAGTTATCAGCGGTTTAATATACACTTTCACAGGGGTAAACTAATCCAGTCCTTCTGGATACTGACTTGGAAATATATATCTAAATATCATTCTTCAATTCCACTAGTACACATCAATCTTAATAGACAAAGACATTCAATGATGTCCCTTGTAACAGTATGTGTAATTGCAAAAAACTAGGAAACAATTTAACTGGTCCCATATAACTATTTTGAAAAAAAATTTGGTACATCTATTACCTGCTGACATGAGAAAGTGTCCAAGTATTTTTTTTATGAATGAAAAAGAAATCACAGGATACTACATAGGCATAGAGCCATTCTTAACATTTTTTAAAGGAAAAGAAAGCTTGTACGTACATGGACAGTTTCTGGAGGGCAGTGTAAAAAAACTGCAACTACAAATTGCTTTGGAGATGAAGAATGAGGAGTGGTAATGAGAATTAGAGAAATTAACTTTATACCTTCCTTTATTCCTTAGGAGTGATCTTACCATTAGCATCTTACTTTTATAAAACACTTTTGAAAGGTGTGATGCTTAATGATATAACATTTATGAAGTTTAAAAAACTTTAAATTAGGAACAGATATTGGAATTTTACTATCTATAAAGATTTTAATAGGCTTGAATGTATGTGTTTTCCTAATACTAAAACAACCTTCCTAATTCTAGAAAAAAAAAACCATGCCAAAGATGACTGACTTTATTGAGTTTGCTTTGCTGGCACTTGGAAAGAAATTTGTTATATAAGCTTATATATTTTTGCATATTGTTTTTATAACATTTTAGAAAAGTTTTATAAGAAAAAAATTAATTCAAGACACCAATCTTTGTTTTCTAAAGCTCGCTGGACTGAGCGCTTTTTAAACATTTTCCTTGGCTTTGATTTACTTAGTTTCCTGCTTTTTGACTCATTGTAGATGATTCTGTCTTTCCAGGAAAAACAAGAACAAAGGCAGTAGCATCTAGCTAATTTTACACAGTAATTTCGTAGGACTTAAAAAATATAAACTCCCTATCTGTAATGTCTCTTTTCTCCTCTACAACTTTATTTTTTTCTATTTTGCTAAATAGATTTATCAGATTTCTCCATTTCTTGATCTTCGTCCTTTTGAATTAATCAAAAATTTTGTTTGTTTTCTAATACATTAATTTCTCTTGTCGTTTTTCCTCAATCCCCTTTTCTTGGACTTTAAAAAAAACTCCTTGGTTTGCTTAATTTTTCTAGTTAAAATTTCCCCTGCTAAACAATGTTAGTAATCTAGGCTCTTCGGTAGTTCTGAAAATTTGATGTGCTCTGAGTGTAGGAAGATTTACTGTCAGTGGGTATGTTAATTGAAAGAATGACTCAGACGCTTGAGATGATTTCTAAAGAATACGAAAACTCTTTGACTAACGGAGCACAATTGCAACAAGTTTATCACCTAGTCTGAAAAGGCCAGTACCTATTTGTAAATATAAAACTTTTATTGTTGTTGAACATTTTCTGTCCTCATAAATTTGGGAAGAACCAGTAGCTAGGATTTAAGGAGGGGGACTACCTCTGATACTGCCTGTGTAGAACCCAATATATTCTTAAAGGTCTTTTTCTTAGTGCAAAAATGTAAGCATATTAACTTGCAGCCTGGCTTCATGTTCTTGTGGTTGGAATTTATCTCAGATGCATGTTTTTCAAATGCGAAGTAAAAACTGTCCCTGTAGTACGAGGACGAACAAGCATCAATTCACTGTGATGTAATGAAAGCACAATATATTTAAAAATACTCCTAAGTGCTTGGATGGGCTAGAACTGTAAGCAACAAAAATCCGTCTTTAATAAAGAACATTGGGCCACTAGAAAGGTGAATTTGCAGTGTGACCTTGGTCAAGGTCCTAGCATGTGTTTGTCGATTCTGTAACAGTTTTAAGTGGGCAGGACAGGGAGGATTTTGTGAAC
>PVHP010047320.1:0-12934 GCA_004024765.1 Zapus hudsonius
CTCTCTCTCTCTCTCTCTCTCTCCCTCCCTCCCTCCCTCCCTCCCTCTTTCTCTCTCTCTCTCCCTCTCTCTCTCTGCTTGAAAATGAATAAATATTTTTTAAAATAGCAGGAACAATCCAAGTGGCATCAAAGTTGTCATTATGCCATTTTGAAAAGTGGATGAGACCTGGGGGGTAGGGAGATGCACAAACTTTGAGGGTCAGAGAGATCCTGAGACCACCTGAGTTATTTTTTTTCTTTTTTTGGTTTTTCAAGGTAGGGTCTCACTCTAGCCCAGGCTGACCTGGAATTCACTATGTAGTCTCAGGGTGGCCTCGAACTCACAGTGATCCTCCTACCTCTGCCTCCTGAGTGCTGGGATTAAAGGTGTGTGCCACCACTCCAGGCAGAGACCACATTAAAAAAAAAACTGGGTGTAGCCGGGTGTGGTGGCGCATGCCTTTAATCCCAGCACTTGGAAGGCAGAGGTAGGAACTGTGAGTTCAAGGCCAGCCTGAGTCTACTAGTAAATTCCGAGTCAGCCTTGGCAGTAGGCTGAAATCATTTATTCCAACAGGAAAAACAATGTCAACTAACTGTATAGTTTTAGTGTGTTGGGGGTTGACCTTATCTGTATTACTTTCCACTCTATCTCCTAATAATGGGCCTGGCATACAAAAGACATAACTGGCTATCTGTCCTACAAAAGACATATATAGAAGCAAACAGGATCCTTTTGCTGATTGAAATACTAACAACTTTCTTGTTAGGTGCCCATCTGTGAAAACAAACCACCAGCAAATAGTGGTATGGCACTTTCTGGTTTCCAAAGCATGTTTGGACATAAGTTCTTACTTGTGTTACAAGCCTGTGCCATAGACACTACTGACACTGGAGATGGCACCAGCCATTAGAGAAAGCAGACAGGAGAGGTGGCCACTCACCTCAGTCTGTGCTGCTTCTATGGTCTTTTTCTAAACTTCTGTCACTGTGTGGCTGCGTGTTCCTGTGCTTCAAAGTGAAAATCAACTACTCCAGCCTTGCTCAGTTAGGCCCAGATTCACCTTCTCAATGCATTAACCTCGTAAGGCCATCTCATTAAAGTGGAGTAATGGAGGTACAATCCCCATCATGATGCTGGGCACTTAAAAGGCACTGCAGAAAAGTTCATTCTCTTCTGAATACACAAGGACTCATTGTTTATTGTACAGAAAAATTCTCGTCACTTGATAATAATAAAGAAACATAAATCACAAAAACAGGAATTTGTTACTGCCACACATTTCCTGAGACAACAGCAGCAGAAGCTAAGGTCTGGGTTGTTTCACTTCAATATATATTTCCCAACACATGACAGTGGTTTCCCTTGCTTGGTTTCCATCCCTCCTCACACATATTAGTCCATAGCACACACTTATCTGGCATTCCAGACCCATCCACTTTACTAAAAACAAGCTTGGCAAGTGGCCTGCTAGCATGCTTCTGATGGGCCCTGACCCTGGAGTAAGTACTACCACCCACATTCCCGAAGCATTTGCATGCACAGCAGCGGCAAGACTGAGAGATGGGGAAGGGAACCATGTGGAAGGGGAATGGGGAGGGAGAACAATGAGCTAGCCAGCAGCCTGTGAGAACTTGAGCAGATAATGAATGAGATGCCACTGTGTCACCTCTATGCCATCCCCAAATGGCCAGAGGTACATAATCTCAAAATGCCCAAGATTTTGCCCAAGATTGTAGTGAAAATTTCTCAGCAACAGCGTCTGGAATCTCTTACTGTTAACCAAAGACTGACAGGAGCTCCCTTGAGAGACACACTTTGGAAGGGAGGGGAGGCAGCAGGGGAAGGAGTTACTCACCAGCATCTTTTCCCTGACCCAACAGCCAGGCAACTATCTATTGAAATAACAAGCTTCTCCTGTTAACCACATGTCATTTTTCTCCCCAAGACAGCCTGTCACTTAGACACTGTTAACTATGGGGCTGGAGAGATGGCTCAGTGGTTAAAGGTGCTTGTTTGCAAAGCCTGACTGCCTGAGTTCAATTCCCCAGTATCCACATAAAGCCAGATACACAGAGTGGCACATCAACTGGAGTTCTGTTTGCAGCGACAGGAGGCCTTTGCATGCCCATACATATATACCCACACATTCTCTCTCTCTCTCTCTCTCCCCCCACCTTTGCAAATAAATAATAAAAGAAAGAGAGAAAAGAAACTGTTTACTATGTAAACTCTATTCCTCTTCTCGCAGAATAGGATTTTCTTCACAAAAGGACTTTTTTTTTTCTTCTATTCCTTTTCTGACTGGTCTCACTACTATGTAGCCCAAGCTGGTTTTGAACTTGAGATCATTTGGCCTCCAGATGCTGCAATTACAGGCAGGTGCCACCACACAGCTTGAGAGTAGCTCTGCCTTCTCTCCATTTCTTTTTTTTTTTTTTTTTTTTTTTTTTTTTTTTTTTTTTTGTTTTTTGAGGTATGGTCTCACTCTGGCCCAGGCTGACCTGGAATTCACTATGTAGTCTCAGGGTGGCCTGGAACTCATGGTGATCCTCTTATCTCTGCCTCCCGAGTGCTGGGACTCCATTTCTTATATGACACTTTATGTACAGATTCCTTCTCATCAAAAGCAGAGTCACTGCAAATGGCTGGTCTTGGCATTTCATTTAGGCTAATGAAAGACTAATTTCTTCATTAAAGAAAAAGTATGAATAAACAATAAGTTTGCATATATTCTAACACCATTCCTCATCACATTAAAATACTGTCATATTTAAATGACCTATTTCTATTAAGATTTTTCTGCTAAAAATGCATAGAGGTATGTAATACTATTCCAAAGGGACTAAAATATCTCAAATGGAATATGAGGCAAAATGCTTTTATTTCTTGCAAAAGACACTAACAATATTTTTTTCCCAGGGCATGGTGGCTCACAGCTGTAAATCCCAGCACTTGATAGGTTGAAGCAGGAGGATTGGCACAAATTCAAGGCCAGCCTGGTCTACATAGTGAATTCCAGACCAACCAGGAATACAAATAGAGATCCTATTTAAAAATTGAAAGAAAGAAAAAAAAAAACTAGAGAGATGGCTCTGTCAGTAAAGTGCTTAGTATGAGGACCTGAGTTCAATCCTCAGAACCCATGTAAAATATGGAAGACATAGCCATTATTTTGTGGTATTTTCTGGTGGCACAGCCTGTAATCCCAGCACTCGGGAGGCAAATGTGAGTTAGAGGCCAGCCTGGGACTACAGAGTGAGTTCTAGGTAAGCCTGGGCTACAGTGAGACCCTACCTCGAAAAAACAAAATGGCCAGACACGACGGCATAGACTTGTAATCCCAGTGTTGGGAAATAGGAGAATCCCTGGAGCTCCCTGGCCAGCAGTCTAGCCCAGCTGATTAACTCCACGTGCATGTACACACAAATGCAGCTGTACACATGAAGTCCACACACAAAATATGCATACCCACATTCCTGCACACACCACACACACACACAGTTCATTCAGAAAGAGGAAGGGAGAAGGAAAATTTTGTCCTAAAAGTGTTGAGACAACAGTGGTGGACTAAAGACCATTATAAAGCAGAGAACAGTTCCTACATGCTGCTAAAGAATTTTGCTGTTGTTTATCTGACCTTTAGACAATCCTTGGCTTATTATATTGCAGAGTACATAAATGATGGTTGAATTTTCCAATTCAAGTGGCTGAGTAACATAAGCAGTACCATGTATCCTCAATTATGCAGAAGCCCTTTAGATTCCTGCCACTCCCTCATCATACAGAGAAGCAAAGGCCCAGAGAGGACCGGTGATCAAGGTCACAGTACTTAGAATTGCACTTTCAAGCACCCCCAAGACAGGATTTTAGTCCCAGATAAACCTGGAACTCACACAGTAGCACAGGCTGGCCTTGTACTCACAGTGCTCCTGGATACCTCAGCCTCCTAAATGCTGGGATTATAAGGATGAGGCACAATGCCCCGCTTTTGTTGTTTTGTTGTTACTGTTGTTCATGTTTTGTTTTGAGACAGTGTCTTGCTATTGGCCTGGGCTGGTCTTGAGCTCACAGTAATCCTCTTACTTCAGCCTCCCACAAGCTTTCACCCAGCTTGTTTGTTGTGTATAGACTTGAGTACACTGCAAGGAGCTGCAGGCTGCACAGTATTACAAGAGTCCGGCTTGCCTTGGATGCTTCAAAAGTTTAGTTGGAATAATGAATTATGGAATATGTAACATGAAACTCCAAAAAATAACACAGTGTTTAGACAGCTTTTTCACTGCTGAACAAAGAACCTGACCAAAAGCATTTATGGAGGAAAGGGTTTATTTTGGCTTGCAGACTCAAGGGGAAGCTCCATCATGGCAGGGAAAATGATGGCATGAGCAGAGGGTGGACATCACCTCCACCACAGCACTGCAACAGGAAAGTGTGCCAAAAGCTGGCAAGGGGAAGCTAGCTATAACCCCCATAAGCCTGCCCCCAACAACACAGCTCCAACAAGGTTCCAATAACCAAGCTGGGGTTAAGCCTTCAGAACACTTTAAGTTTATGGGGGACACCTGAATCAAACCACTACAATCTGCCCCTGACCCCCATAAAATGATAAGCATACATGATGTATAAAATGCAATGCATTCAGCTCAACTCCAAAAGTCCTCAATGTTTTTATCAGTCCTAATGATATTCAAACATTCCATAATCCAAGGTCTTTCAACTCAGCCACAACACCAAAACAACAACAAAAAAACCACCATAATGGCACAGAACATTCACACTGCAAAAGATGGCTTTGGGCAGAGTAAAGACAGAGTAAACTAATACAAGATTTAAAACAAACAGGGAAAACAGCAAACTAACTTCAAGTTCGATAATAACCAGTGATGGGTCTCTGGAGTTCCAATCCGCCCCTCCAGCTAGGCTACACAAAGTCCCGGAAAACTCTGTCAGGTGCCAGCAGCTCTCCTTGGCAGCCATCCCATAATCCTGACATCACGATTGGGTCTCGACTGCAACCCACAGTTCATCCTTATGTCACCATTGAGCCTCTACACAGGTAATCCAACAGGCCTGTTTCACACTGTCCATGGCCATTCCCCCCCCCAAAAAAAAAACAAGCCAGGCGTGGTGGCGCACACCTTTAATCCCAGCACTCGGGAGGCAGAAGTAGAAGGATCACCATGAGTTTGAGGCCACCATGAGACTACATAGTGAATTCCAGGTCAGCCTGGGTAAAGTGAGACCCTACCTGGAAGAAAAAAAAAAAACTGTGTTGCAAATCCAATAACCCTCTTCCTGCAATTGTTATATATACTCCATAGTACCAGGTGGGCTACCAATTTGTTAATCCAGGGGGGAACAAAGCCAACTTTGAAGAGCAGGAAAACTTTAACATGCAGGTCCTCTACTTAAAAAGAGTCTGCATTCTTCCTGCTGTCCCAATGCAGATCACCTGGCCCAATCTCAGTGGTTGTAATCTCTCAAACAATTACAGCTGAACAGGCAGCAGTTTGAGCCCAAAGATTTCATTTCTTTCTATGCCATCTCCATCTGCTCACAGCAGTCCATTTCTACATGAAGCGACCCTGCACAAGTTCTCAGGACACAGGAAGGCAGAAAACAGCAAGCCTCTCACACAAACTGCTTAGAGACCTGTCCCAAGTTCTTTCTCACCCTCATAAGTCAAACCTCACAGTCCATAGTTCTTATTGCATTCAGGTCTTTCAACTCCAACCAGAATTCATCAAGCTGTACCTACAGCACTGCAAGGTGTCTCTTAGGCCAAGGTTTCAAATCCTTCTACATTCTTCCTGCAAATCAGTTCCAAAAGGCCAAAGCCACAGAATCAAGGTTCCAGCAGCAAGGACTGATCACACTGGTACCAAAACTATGGTAGTCAACCTTCTTACTGCTGTGACAAAGAACCCGACAAAAAGCAGCTGATGGGAGGAATAGGTTTATCTTGGCTTATACACTCAAGCGGAAGTTCCATTATGGCAGGGAAAACGATGGCATGAGCAGAGGGTGAACATTTCCTCCACCTCAGCACTGCAAACAGCAGCAGGAATGTGTGCCAAAAATTGGCAAGGGGAAGCTGGCTATAACCTCCATAAGCCCACCTCCAACAACAAAGTTCCAATTCCAAAAGTGCCATCAACTGGGGATCAAGCATTCAGAACACATAAATTTGTGGGGGACAAACCATCACACATAGGTTCATACTAATAATTTTATATCGCATGATAGTCTGCATTTTGGAACCATTACTGCTGTGCTGTCAAGAGGAAGCAAGAAGGCTAGAAGAAAAGGTTACTAAATAGATCTCACTTGTTAGTGGAGAGCAGGCACTAAAGCTAGTGGCTAGATATTCGATTTGGCTCAAGAGTCTCTGCTGCAGCTTTAGCAATGGACAAATCCCCAGGACAACAGGGAACTGCTCCACCTAACACTGCCCATAGCATCTTCTTCACTGGAGCTTGAGCTGCTCATCTTCTGTCATTTCTACTCTCATCTTACCTCAGTGACAACCACCCAGACACTTCAGACCTTTTCCCAACACATTAAAAGAGCCTTAATTTTAATCCCAGCACCTGGAAGGCAGAGATAGGAGGATCGCTGTGAGTTCAAGGCCACCCTGAGACCACATAGTGAATTCCAGGTCAGCCTAGGCTAGAGCAAGACCCTACCTCAAAAAACCAAACACACACAAAGTGAGCCTTGAAGTACCTGGAGTGTATCAGTCCTGAGGCAGGCCCAGAAAGCCAACCACAGCCAGTCTCAAGGGGCTGGTACTTGAAATGTGGGAAGGCAGGCCTCATCTGACTTCCATCGGGGTATAAAACAGCACAATCTTCATAAACAGCCATTAACAAGCACACAGCCATCTCTCCTTTTAATGCAAATTCAACTCTCACAAATTTATCCCTAGAAAATACTTTTCAAGTAAGGTGTGGGGGCTTGAACCTGTAATCCCAGCTAAAGAGACTATGGCAGAAGGACTACCATGAGTTTGAGAAAATTCTAGGCCAACTAGAGTGACAGTGAGGCCCCTGACTTGACAAAAAAGGGGGAGTGGCAGAGGGAGGGGAAAGAAATGTTTCTGGGATCATCATGCACCACAGACATTTCAACCAATGCCAGGGTCCTGACTTACCTCACCTCACAGCTGCCTCAGGTGTGTATACTAAACTCTACACTACCATGTTTCACGAGGAACAAAACTGCCTGATGATGCAGTTCTCAATGGATCCTTGTAGTTAAGCAATGGAGATAGCTTAAAAACATGTCACAGCCCAATACAAGGTCACAGAAAAACATGTGCTTTGATAAACAGAAAAAGTCATCAATTCGAAGAAAGCCTACTGTTAGTTCAAACAGACGCATGAATAGGGATGACAAATTACCAACAGGTGCTGATCTATTTCTAACATGCCAAATAATAAGAGTCTCACACCCTTACCAGGACTGCTTGAGTCCATCCAGCAGAGACGTCACTCAATAGCCTATATATGCAAACATTTTATATGAATGGAGGTAATGTGTAAAGAAGCAACAGAGAAAAGAAATGAAGACAAGCATTCATTCAGGTAAAAGATAAAGAGATCAAAGCTGGTTCTATAGTTGCAGGGTTAGAAGGATTCATAGTGTGATCTTCCTTGGCTAGGGGACAGATAAAGACAACTTTTCCCATAGTACTCTTTGGGAAATCCAACTGTTTCACATTTACGCCTCTAGTTTTCTTTTATTGAGGATATGAAACATGAATCCACACTTTACTGACAAGAGCTGAACTAACATGGAAAAGGGTGGAAAGCATGAAGAGCCAGAGGATGGGAAGGAGTGCTGTGGACACTGTAGAACACTATCTGCCCAACATGACCTTCATGATCTCACAACTGGTCCACCAACACTCCATCATGAAGGATGGAGGAGGGCATGAGGCTCTTGAGGGACCAGGAGACATTTTCTTACACACTAGTGGTGTAGCCACTAGCAGGTTGGATGTGCTCAGGTAAATAATCCCCCACCCATGCCCATGCAGCAATCCTAACTGGACTCAGCAGATCCCACATACTCAGGAAGGAGGAGGGAGATAAGACATCAAGATTAAAGAGGGACTGGTAGGGAAGGAGGAAGGGGACAAGAAGGTAATGGAGGATTGTGATTAAAAATATATGCATGTATAAAAATTGTCAATAAAAAGTTTTTAAGCCGGGCGTGGTGGCGCACGCCTTTAATCCCAGCACTCGGGAGGCAGAGATAGGAGGATCACCGTGAGTTCAAGGCCACCGAGACTACAGAGTGAATTCCAGGTCAGCCTGGACTAGAGCGAGACCCTACCTCAAAAAACCAAAACCAAAAAAAAAAAAAAAAGTTTTTAAAGAGAGGCTGGGGAGATGGCCAGTGATTAAAGGCACTTTGCTTACAAAGCTGCTGGCCTGGGTTCAAGTCTATAGCCACCCATGTAAACCCACACATGCAAGCACGCCCACACACGTGTGAGAGTATTTTTTTAAGCTTAAAAAAGCTGAAATGGAGCCAGGCGTGGTGGCGCATGCCTTTAATCCCAGCACTCGGGAGGCAGAGTAGGAGGATTGCCGTGAGTTTGAGGCCAACCAGAGACTACATAGTGAATTCCAGGTCAGCCTGGGCTAGAGTGAGACCCTACCTCGAAAAACCAAAAAAAAAAAAAAAAAATCACTGTTTCCACAAAATGCAAAAATGAATAGTTCCCACCATATGTAACTGTGGAGGTTTAAAGTTAAAATATGTATAGTGTGCTAGAATCAGGCCTAGTGCAAAGTAACTCTAACATAAAAACGATTACAAGTTGACTATCCCCTGCCCAAAATGCTTGGGTTCGAAAGTTTTCCGATGTTTTTTCAGATTTGGAATATTTGCATAGACTACCAGATATGTATCCCCTAAACCAAAAGTCCAAAATGTTCAAATCTTTATCATTAAGTAAATAACGTGAATTTTAGATGTTAAATACATTCAAATCAACAACTGCAGTGAATTAGCAAGGAAACAAACATCTAACTCCTTACATTTTAAACCAACATTTTCTATTTAGTTGCCAGTTGGAAATACGTTTATACAAAAATGTGGGATTTGAAACCAAGAGGCAGAAGATCAAAGTATTAAATCTGATATAGCACAATTTAAAAAAGATATTAAAATTATAAATTCAAGACAGAATTGTGAAAAAAGACAGAATTGTGTGAAATACCAATTTACTCATTAATGAAAGTACAAGTTAATTTCTGAAACAAAAATACCAGCAGCGATAAACATGAACATGTTCCTGTCCAGTTTCCTGGCTTGCAACTTCTTGCTTCAAAGCAGGTCATAAGAAACTCTAGTTGTTTTCAGTTGATGTTTTTCGAGGTAGGGTCTCACTCTAGCCCAGGCTGCCCTGGAACTCACTCTGTAGTCCCAGGCTGGCCTCAAGCTCACAGCAATCCTCCTGCCTTTGCATCCCAAGTGCTGGGTTTAAAGGCACCACCATGGGGTTCAATTCCCCAGGTCCCACATAAGCCAGACCCGCAAGGTGGTGGCCCTGGTTCGTTCTCTCTCTCTCTCTCTCTCTCTCTCTCTCTGCTTGAAAATGAATAAATAATATTAAAGGTACCACCATGCCCAACAGAAACTCTAGTTTTAAATTCTTTGGCCAACATTGTCTAACAGTAAATGACAAGACCATCATTTCTAGTCTTGAACTCACTATGTAGCTGAGGATGACCTGATGCCCCTGCTTTCACTTCCCAAGTGCTGGAATTAAGATATGAACCGGCACACTCATCTGAAAGGGTCCTCCCCATATTCTAAGGAGGAAATGCTAAAGATCTCATCAGAAAGAACTTCTCGGTTTCCTCACACTCTGTTAGCTATCATGCCTAACACAATCATGGTTCCATTAAACCTGAAAGGAGCCAGATATGACAGTACACACCTACAGTACCAACTACCAGATATGGCATGCACTCCTGTAGTACCAGCTACCTGAGAGGTTGAAGAGGATCATCAGAGTCTAAAAGTTCAAAACTAGCTTGGAAAACAGTGAAATCCACACATGGTAGGCCATGCTTGTAATCCCAACACAAGGAAAATGAGGCAGGAGGACTGTAAGGTCTACACAGCCTGGGCTAGTGAAAGCCCATTTAAAAATAAAAAAGTGGCTCTTCCTGTGAGCGGCCAGAGGTGACCTGGGAAGATGGTCCGCTACTCCCTGGACCCGGAGAACCCCACGAAATCCTATAAATCGAGGGGCTCCAACCTGCGCGTTCACTTTAAGAATACCTGTGAAACTGCCCAGGCCATCAAGGGTATGCATATCCGAAAAGTCACCAAGTATCTGAAAGATGTCACTTTAAAGAAGCAGTGTGTGCCATTCCGACGCTACAATGGTGGAGTTGGTAGGTGTGCCCAGGCTAAACAGTGGGGCTGGACACAAGGTCAGTGGCCCAAAAAAGTGCTGAATTCCTGCTGCACATGCTTAAAAATGCAGAGAGTAATGCTGAACTCAAGGGTTTAGATGTGGATTCTCTGGTCACTGAGCATATCCAGGTGAAGAAAGCACCCAAGATGCGCCGCAGGATTTATCGCGCTCGTGGTCGGATTAACCCTTACATGAGCTCTCCCTGCCACATTGAGATGATCCTCACTGAGAAGGAGCAGATTGTTCCTAAACCAGAAGAGGAGGTTGCACAGAAGAAAAAGATATCCCAGAAAAAACTGAAGAAACAAAAACTTATGGCATGGGAATAAATTCAGAATAAAAATAAATGCAAATAAAAGTAAAAATAAATAAATAAAAATTAAAAAGTGGGGGTAGGGGGCTGGAGAGATGGCTAGGCAGTTAAGGTGCTTGCCTGCAAAGCCTAACAACCCAGGTTTGATTCCCCAGTATCCATGTAAAGGCAGATGAACAAAGTGGTACATGTTATGGGGGAAACCCACCACTCTCCAACTGTACTGGAGGCCTGATCCACGGAAGGGAACACATCCCTGGTACTGAAGACCTAGTCAAAAGCCTATGGGTGGGAGATCATAAGACATAAGGGAGTAATACCTGCTGTTGTAAAACTGCCTCATGAACAGTGTTTTTTAAAAATATTTTATTTATTCATTTTCAAGCAGAGAGAGAGAGAGAGAGAGAGAGAGAGAGAGAGAGAGAGAGCGCAAGCAAGCACCAGGGCCACCACCCTGTGGGTCTGACATGTGTGGGTACTGGGGAATTGAACCCGGGGCCTTAGGCACCAGAGGCAAGTGCCTTAACCGCTGAGCCATCTCTCCAGCCCAACAGTGGTTTTTTTAATGAGCATCCCCGTATATTTATGCTACTCTCACTTCTGGCTAGAGAAGCTTCTCTTGTTCATATGGCGGTGACCACTGGAATAACTTAAAAGACACCATAGTGCTGAGAAGAGGTGACAGTGGAGTGTTCAGCACTGGGACATCTCTGCCACACCTCCTGAGGCTCAGGGTCTATTGTGGAGGAGATGGTGGAAAGATCATAAGAGCCAAAGGAAGGGTAGGACTGTTTACAACGAAATCTTTCAGACACAGAATGGCCTTGATATTCATGACTTTGCAGTGCCCGACATTACTTTCATAAGACCTTCAAAATGGGAGGAAAAGACGGATAGCAAAATAAAATAGAGACTAATTGGGGCTGGAGAGATGGCTCAGCGGTTAAGGCACTTGCCTCCAGTGCCTAAGGCCCCGGGTTCAATTCCCCAGGACCCACATAAGCCAGACCTACATGGTAGTGGCCCTGGTGCATATTCTCTCTCTCTCTCTCTCTCTCTCTCTCTCTCTCTCTCTCTCTCTCTCTCTCTCCTTGAAAATGAATAAAATATTTAAAAAATAGAGACTAATTGAGAGGGGAAAAGAGACAGGGACAGAATTATGGTTTATTGTCTACAATTGTGAAAGCTGTCAATAAAAAGTTTTTTAAAAAGTGGCTCATGCATCTGGAGTTCATTTGCAGCAGCCGGAGGCCCTGGTGTGCCATTCTGTCTGTCTCTCCTCCCCCCCACCCCCGTCACTGCTTGCAAATAAATAAAAAATAATAAAGTGGGACTGGAGAGATGGCTCAATGGTTAAAGGCACTTGCTTGAAAAACCTGACAGCCTGGGTTCAACTCCTCCCCAGTAACCCTGTAAAGCCAGATACATAAGGTGGTGCAGGCATCTGGAATTCCATTAGCAGTGGCAAGAGGCCCTGGAACACCCATCACCCTCCACCCCATATCCTTGCAAATAAAAATATATACATATATATTTGGTTTTTCGTGTTTTTCAAGGTAGGGCTATGGTTCTGCTTTTTTATTTTTCAAAAATATTCTTTTATTTAGCCGGGCATGGTGGCGCACACCTTTAATCCCAGCACTCAGAAGGCAGGGGTAGGAGGATCACCATGAGTTCAAGGCCACCCTGAGACTACATAGTAAATTCCATGTCAGCCTGGCCTAGAGCAAGACCCTACCTCAAAAAACCAAAAAAAAACCAAAAAAAAAAAAAAAAAGCAAAACCGTTTCCAGGCATAGTGGCACACATCCGTACTCCTAGCACTTGGGAGGCTGAGATAGGCGGAATACCATAAGTTTGAGTCCACGCTGGGCTACATAGTTCAAGGACACCCTGGGCTATAGCGTGAAACCTTGTCTCAAGAAACAAAAAAGGATTTCGAGGCCAGCCTGGGGCTACAGAGTGAGTTCCAGGCCAACCTAGGCTAGAATGAGACCCTGGCTCAGAAAAGCCAAACAAAACAAAATAAAAATCTACTAAGATGTAGAGAAGAATTTACAAATACGGAAGGTATTCATGGCACACATCCTACCAACTACCATTACCAGCAGCAGCAGCAGCGGAACTGGAAGACAACGATCTGCAGCTCACACCACAGGAAAATGCTCCTTGGTGTGCTGGGCGTGGTGGCGCAC
>PVHP010047321.1:0-12932 GCA_004024765.1 Zapus hudsonius
CACATAAATTCTTGAAGCATTTTCTTGGATCAAACTACTTTCTTTTAATCTACCATAAAGAATATTGTTAAAGAAAATACTGAATTTCAATCAAATCTGTCTGGGTCATATGTAGTTTGCACATTTATTTTTATTAGTATCTATATCCATTAGCTCTGGGCTCCTTAATCCCTTGATAAACTGTGACAAAAATATGACAACTCAACATTTATGGTGAAAGGAATAAGTAAATAAGCAATGTTTTAGTGTTTCCAAATGATTTTTGTTACAATGTAGAAGAAAACCAATTGCTAAGCCATTCAAAAGACATTTCTTGCATCTTCTATACTGTAAAGGGGGGAAAAATCAAATCATTGCTTTATAAAATTGGAAGGCATCATTTTCCATTGCATTGGAATCTCAAATACTCACATCCCTGGAGTCATAGTTAATGTTTGGTAGTTCATAGATATTTTAAACTGGTTATGCACTCTATTCTGTAAGGGTTTTGATATTTATTTTGATAAGTTCATTTGCACACTATTTACTCACTTTGTCAAGTTCAGTGATGCACGCTGATTTTTTTTTCCTTCTAGGCAGAGAAAAATGCATCCCTGCAGACACAGTACTTTAGAACTCCCAGTTTCAGAGTGGTAGTCCCTAAGAAGAAAATTGTTGAGGAAGGATCAACAATCTTTAATTCTATCAGAAATTTAATCTTGTAATGAAGCCTGAAAATTCCATTTTTGTTAATAGAAAGAGAATCAGCATGAAATGTGGTGAACAAACCATTTCCGCTGGCTGCTAATACAGTCACACTGAGTCATCACGGAGTCAGCATAATAGAATTGATTCAATTATATTGAGAGGAAGAGCATGGGGATGGCCTGCATTGGCACAGTCGGCCAATTGCTGGGGGGCACAAACTCAAGCTTTCCAGTTCTGCTCAATGTGGACCTGAACTGAGCCTCTCTGCCTGCACTGTCATCAGGTGTCATAACAGGTAGCTATGCCAGTCTTACTGACATAAGACTGGAGCACCTTGAACTTGTTAAAATTGTATATATTCTTCCTCTGATTCATCTGGGAAAGAGCCTCAATTTGACCACCAAAGAAATCGTTGAACTACTGTATTCGATCTTTTGAGCCTCTAAATCCATATTCTATGATCTGAAAATTCACATATTGAAAGAGTAACCTCCAAGGTTGTGACTTGGGAGATGATTGCATAATGAAGCAGAGCCCTCAGGAGTGGAGGCAGCACCCTTACTGAGGTGGGAATTTGGGGGTTCCTTGCCATAATTTGGGAGGTCCCCAGATTCCTGTTCTAGGAAATCAATGAATGAAATCCAAAAACCAGAAGATAAGTTTCAGAAATATTTTATTATACCTTAGAGCTTTGAGAGGAGTGTAAGGGAAGAAAGGAAGGCATTGAGAAGCCCAGAATTTAAGAGATGGAAGGGAGAGCTCTTGTCGAGGGGAGCAAGACAGAGTTTGAGAAGCCCACCTCCAGGCTCAGGTTGGAAATTTTTATGTGGGCCTTGTAGATAGGCAGTTGCTTTAACCAAGTAGTCTTGACATAGGGTGACTGGGATCAAGATCTGGAAAAGAGCACTCTTGGGGCTTGAGAGATTGCTCAGTGCTTGCAAAGCCTAAAGACCAAAGTTCGATTCATCTGTGCTCCAATAAGGCCAGATGCACAGAGTGGCACATTTAACTGGAGTTTGTTTGCATTGGCAAGAGTCCCTAGTTCTCTCTCTCTCTCTCTCTCTCTCTCTCTCTCTCTCTCTCTCTCTCTCTCTCTCTCCTTGCAAATAAATCAAAAAATATAAAAAAGAATTGTTGGAAAAAATTTCTGTTGTTTTTAAGCTAACCAGTTGATAGTACTTAGCTTCCTGGCTAGACACCATTCTTGTGAATTAAACTAAAATATCTGGAGACATTTAGAAATTTTTATGCAATAAATATTATAAATTTAACATAACTTATTACACTATAAGATGTTTTAGACTTGCATCTTGTTAACTAAAAAGTAAATTTCTGTAGCAAACACACAAAAAAAATAAAAATGTACAGAAAGAACATAACTAGAAAAAATCACTTAATTGGAAAACACAGGATGAGAGTAAAATATGATCAAAAGAATAAAGGACCAATAAAAAAAATCAGAACACAACAACAAAATCATAGGAGGTGCTTGCTTAGAAATCATATTAACAACAGAAGTGGGTTAAACTCTCGGATCAAAAGATTTAGAATGAGTGATAGATGACTCAGTAGTTAAAGGCACTTGCTTGCAAAGCCTCCCAGCCTGGGTTCAAGTCCCCAGTGCCACATAAAGCCAGATGCACAGTGATGTATGCATCTGGAGTTCTTTTCCTGCAAAAGGCCCTGAGATGCTATTATTTATCTTCCTTCTTTCCTTCCTTTCTTTTATCTTTTCTTTCTTTCTTTCTCTCATTCATTTGTTCAGTCATTCTTTCTTTTATTTTATTTTCTTTCTTTCTTTTTCTTCCCCCCTCCTCACAACACACACACAGCAAATAAATAAAAATATTTTTATAATTTTATTTATTTATTTGCAAGCAGAGGGACAGAGAGAATGCACACACCAAGGCCTCCAGCCACTGCAATCTAACTCCAAATGCCTGTGCCACCCTATGCATCTGGCTTTATGTGGGTGCTGGGGAATTTAACTCAGGTTATCAGGCTCTGCAGAGAAACTCCTTAAATGCCGAACCATTAATTCAACCCCAGATTAAAATATTTTTTAAAAGATTTGGTGTGATTAAGTTGATTTTTTGAATCAGAAGCAAATATAGTCTATAAGAACCTCACTTCATTCTTAAGAACACACATAGACTGAAAGTAAATAAATGGAAAAGATGATCTCTCCTCTGGAAATCTAAAGCGGGCAGGGGTCACTGTTCTTACATCAGTGTCTCTCCTCCCCTGAGCGGTAGAGCTCAGTGGAGAGCAACATTGCCTAACACGTGTGAAGCCCTGGGACTGATCACCAGTACTGAGAAAGAAAGTACTAGCAAAAAGACTTAACCAAGGATATAAAAGACCTTAATAATGAAAATTAGAAATGGAAAAAAATCCCCAAATCCATTTGAGACCAAAGACTCTTTGAATAAATCAAAGCAATATTAAGTAAAAAGAACAAAGACATCACGTTAACTGTCCTAAAAATATACCATAGACCTATGTATAATAACTGAAACCTACCAGTGGGGCAGAATCTAAAGCCTAGATATATACCCACATGTTTATTTATTTTAAATAACCATTTTTAGTGCCTAGGACACATAACTGAACAGTTTCTTCACACTCATACCACATACAAAATTAACTCAGAATATACTAAAACCTGAAACTAGGCTGGTGAGATGACTCAGTGGTTAAGACACTTGCCTATAAATCAGAAGGGCCTGCGTTCAATTCCCCAGTACCCAGAGATGTTCTTTTTCTCTCTCTCTTTCTCTCTCTCTCTCTCTCTCATAAATAAATAAATAATTTTTTTAAAATTTTTAAACCTGGAACTAAAAACATCATTAATAGAAAACAACAGAGATTATGCAAGTCAGGGCAGTGATTTGGAGGATAATAATCCAACCAAAAAAAAGTGAAAAACTGGACAAATAGAAGTACACCAATTTACCTAAATTAAAAATGGAAAAGGGGCTGGGCATGTGGCATGTTGGCTCACAGCATTAATCCCAGTACTCAGTACTAAGAGCTCGAGGCCAGCCTGGGACTACAGAGTGAGTTCCAGGTCAGCCTGGGCTACAGTGAGACCCTACATCAATAACACACACACACACACACACACACACACACACACACACACATGCTTGGTATCTTTCAACAGCAGATAAATTAAATTGAAAGCTATGATAAATACTTCATTCCTGTTAGAGTGACTATTATCACAAGGATAATAAGATTTGGAAATAATGTGAATAAAATGGCTGACATCCCAGCAAGAGATGAACCACCCTAGGCCTATCGTGTAGGCCCCAAATGAAACCCTTGAGAGAGTGATGGGATAAGCAAGAGCCCTATAACCATAGCCAATCAGTCACCCAGGATAAGTCGGTTTGATGGATACCAACAATTTCCAACATAACCCAAAACAGAAGTCCAGAGATGTTTAAGACCTCAACAGTAAAGCAGACTTAAAACTCGCCCACCATGTCTCAGGGAACTGAACATAAGAGGGGTTGGAAAGACTGTAAGAGTCGTGGTGGGGGAGAATATCCAGAGACATTGTCCACCTCAGTAACAACATGCAAAAGGGGGGGGGAGGACCTGGCTGCCTCCTCTGCTATCCATATCTCTCTACCCCATAGACTGACCCAGTATGCCCACCAGGAGGATACCCAATGCACTGGGGACATGGAGGAGGGGAATGGGGATACCAACACAATATTTGCATGCAATGTATCTAATTTTGGATAATAAAGATATCAATTAAAAATGCACACTGTTGCTGGGAATATGTAAATTAGCATAATCTTTATGGAAAACAGAATGGTGAATCCTCGAAAAATAGTCAATACAGTGGCTCATGCTTATAATCCTGGCACTGGAGGAGAGATTTGAGGCAGAAGGATCACCACAAATTTGAGGAATCCCTGGGCAACATAGCAAACAGCAGGCCACCCTGGACCATAGAGTGATAACCTGTCTAAAACACACAGACACACACACACACACACACACACACACACACACACACACACACACACGACAAATTCAGGCATCCTGGGTATCATCCCAGTTCTTGGGAAGTGAGGGCAAGAGGATTGAGAGTTCAGATTCACCCTGGCCGACAGAGCATGTTAGATGAGACCATATCTCAAAACAAATAAGAAAAAAAAAAGAATGAAACAGTAAACTAGCATCAAGGAAGACATGTCTATCCAAAGGAAAGGAAATGTATGTCACAACTTGCTGGCACTCCTTAGTTCATTATTATAGCTCTAAACATCCCAGCCTAATAGGGATTCCATTTGATGAATGGATAAAGAAAGTGTATTTCAGATACACAATGTAATATCGTTTATCTTTTTTTAAAAAAAATGTTCTATTTAGTTGAGAGAGAGAGAAGTAGATAGAGAGAGAATGGATGCACCAGGGCCTCTAGGCACTGCAACTGAACTCCAAATGTATGTGCCACCTTGTGCATCCGGCTTGACAAGGGTACTCAGGAATTGGACCAGGGTCATTAGGCTTGGCAGGCAAGGGCCTTAACTGCTGAGCAATCTCTCCAGCCCTCATTTATCTTTTAATAAGAAGAAAATTGTGTCATGCATGGAAACACATATACAACTGGAAGACATTATGTTAGGTGAACCAAGCCAGTGCACAAAGGCAAACATTGCCCATTTTCACTTATGAAGAGTCGGCCAAAGACAAAAATCCCAGAAGAAGGAACTAGTAGAATGTCTGCACAAAGGATGCAAATTTCCAGTTAGACAAAAGGAATAAATTCAAGGCATCTACTCTCCAACACGCTGGCTTCCACTGATAACAGATTGTAATCTTGAAAATCACTGGGTATATGTTGAGACTCTCACCACACAGTACTATATGCATATGAGCTCACCCAAGTTAATCAGCTTCATTTCGTCACCTCATGGTGTACGCATAGTTCAAAATATCATGTACATGGTAATTCTCAATTCAAAACAATAATAAAATAATTAGAGAGGAGGAAAAGAAGGAATGATAGCATGACAGACTATATTAGAGTCAGGAAACATGAAACTTACTGCCATTTCAGCTACTCTGCTAGATAGTTCAGTTCAAAATTCCTTTTTTGTGATGACCTTTCTGTACCTACCATTTATTTTCTCATGTACAGTATTAGACAATTGCCTGTGATCACTCTTAAAGCATTGCCCAGGACCAAAATCCTACAGTCTGTCATTCACCAAGAATTTACAGGTTACCTAAAATCATAGTTTGGATAGACCAAAGCAAAAACTGAATTTTTCACATTTGAAAAATATTGCTTAAGTTCTATTTTTTAAAATAGTATTTATTTATTTATTTGCAAACAGAGTAATAGAAAGATGAGGGAATGGGCATACAGGTGTCTCTAGCTTCTGTAAATGAACTCCAGATGCATGCACCCCTTTGTACATCTGGGTTACATGGACACTGGGGAATAGTCCTCAGGCATTGCAAGTAAGTGCCCTAACCACTCAGCAATCTTCCCAGCCCTTAAATTCTACTGTCAAAGCAGTACCTAAATACAAAGACTACAGGCCAAAGTGCAGGCCCATATCCAATGTCCTCTTCAAGAACCAAGAGCAATCTGTTTTAAGAACAGCTACATCCTCACAAAAGGACACTTTGAAGACATTCCATTTCCCTTTCAGTTCATAATTTCCTCCTCCTTTACCTGAATCAGAGAATGGAGAAGATTTATGAAAACTGATCAGTATTTTTTAATCATTTCCCAGTTATACTTCTTGATTTTTTTCCCGACTTGCCCATGTCTCAAGTACATAAGAGCTTTATTGCCTTACCCTTGGACTTCCATGGAATTAATGAAGTGTTGCAAGAGCCAATCATAATGTGTGTTTATAGTGTAGTGTCCTGTCAGGCTTATAATTATTTTTAGCACAGATCTACTAGATGAGTCAATGCCTTCGTTTTTCTGTGAGCTAAGGAGGCTGGTTACGAAGAGCTTGTCATGTCCCCGTGCCTTGCTTCTTGGCCACTGCTTGTGGTAAACATCCTTTTTGCTCCATTTTAATAGAGCTGCCTGCAGAAGGTCATTTATTAGGTAATCACTTGTCTGTGAAAAATTCTAATTACTCCATGTTTGTCAAAGGGAAGAAAACAGCATACTATTTGAATGCTGAGTGAGGAGCAGGAATGCAGATAAGGAGAAGGAATGGAAAGTTTTTATTATTGGCAGATAACAAAAAAAAATTCTTAAGTAGGCCTACACTTTGAGGGTTAAAAAGAACTGATACACTATCTGCTATAATAAAGATAAAAACCCAGAGTTTATGGTGTTATCAATTTGGAGTTAAAGTAAAAGAAAAAATAATTGGTGAGTGTTCCAGGGATATATTTTCCTGTGGAATCTTAGTGCCCCCTGCTGATCTTAAAAAACATTTTTTTCCATTCTAAATGGTTCCTGTTTTTTCTTCCTTCCAAGAGGGCATCTCTTCGTTATGGTATTTCATTGTCAGAGAAAAGAGTCTCTTACAGGCTACTCTGCCTCAGGAATACCATCCCATGACGGTATAGGAAAAATAAAACTAGTCAAAAATAAATACTCACAGGCTTTAAATGATGAAGGAAACAGTGTGAAATGACTGTTACCTCTAGACAGCTTGAACTAGCTACTTCAGAGAAAGGTATACTCATCACGACTTAGGAAGAAGACCTTATGAAAGTGAATACACAAAATGACTTTATCAAGGACCCCAACTGCAGAACTGTCCTGTCAGATGCTGGCTGGGACAGATTGTTTATGTTCCTAGCAGTTTATAACCAAACACTGACATACCAGACATTAAGATTCAACACATCACCAGAGACGACTCACCATAAATTTTAATTGTGTTCATAATGTAGTCTGCTCTCAAACATTATCTGTGAGGGAATTATTACTATTCCCAACTGAGGAGTGAGAAAAACGAGACTCAGAAGCTTATGCAACTTCTCCAAATTACAGTTGTACAGCCATTAATGACTGAGAAGTACATTTTCCACATGGACTCTCTACTTCGTCACAGATTATTTCAAAACAAGTCAGTATTTCCCTCTACACATAACGAGCCTTTTAAAAACATCTCGTTTTGATCTAGCAGGGCTGAAGTATTTAACTATGCTTTCAGCATCCACAGTCTCTCCGCCCTTAGTCAAGTCTCTTACTGTATGTAGTGTGTGTGCTGCTTCGACCTCTTAAACCCTTGTCAACCATTCACCATGACTGTAAAACAACTCGCCAGTGAGTACTTTTCAAATGCAAACCAACCAGTCCAGAGCTCACAGTCCACCCATTTCTGTTACTGCTTTCAAAGACTGGGCCACTACCTATCCATCCTCAAAGCTCCAGGACCAGAAACCAGAAAACTAAGGGAAACTCTTGTGCCACAGAAACCACAGGAAATAATTAAATTAGTCAGTCCTAAGCCTGACAACCCTGCCTTGCCATTTTCTGACCTTAAAAAAAAAATCAAATTTCTTTTTTCACAGTGCCTGCCCTCCTCTGTCTCTATCTCCTGAGCCACCCAGGTGCATCCTGTGTGACCTTCCTATGTAGACTGACTCATACAAGTGCTTAATTATTGGGTCAATCGAGCACGATTTTTTTGTACCTGTACAAAGTACAAGTAGAATAAGTCTTGGGAAATAAAAGCAGTGAGTGCTCGTTTGTTCATATAAGTAAATGGCTTCTTTGACCTTCTTGGGTATCAGAATGTCATTTCTTGAAGCCATTGGTATCCACATGATTCTTGGGCTGTGGCAAGCCCAGTCCTCTCCAGAAAAGCAGTCATATTTTAAGAATTTCATGATGGTTTTCAACAAAGATGCCAAGTGCCAATCAGTCTGAGGTGTTGAAGGAAAAAGGAATTGAGACCGAAGTTTTTAGAAATTTCTATTTCTGTGGTCCTGACATGAATCCAACAGGTTTTGATATATAACATCAATATCATTCATATATATATGAATCAATATCATTCATATATATATATATATATAATGTATTGCATTACTTGTGGGAAAAGGCACCACAGAGGTTTTCCATACAAATCATTTCATTTGCTCTTCACTATCATAATATAGTGTCAACCAGCCTCACCTCAGAGGTGAGAGTAATGGGAGGGCCAGTGAGAAACTTGCCTGTCCTTACTCCAAACCTTGTTTGCACTGTACATAGCATATTCTTTCCATTAAGTCCCAGCATACCCATGGGCATCTCAAACTCTTTGGCCAAAGCTAAAACTTGTGCATTTCAGGTAAGTACTTATTGTATGTATCCTGGTTTTTAATTATAAGCAACTACAGGAAAATTTCAAGTGCTTTCCAGCACAGAAACCAAATTGAATTTTCAGCTCATACCAAGCTCAGTATCAGCAAGCAATTGTCACTGTCCAGTCTATCTATATACTATCTTTGTTCCACAGACATACAAAAACATCCAGCCAACATTTACTCCCCAAATCCCAGAACCAAAATACAACCCAGCACTATCACACCTTAAACTCAGAATAGATTCACTAGATACTTGATGGAAAAGAATATAGAAGCATGCCAGATTTTTGGGTCTAGGCCTCCCTAGATTATACAAGAGATTCCAGTCCTGTGAGCCTCAATTTTTGGGTCCTTACAAAGAAGGATAAATTATGAGATTTATTTTAGAGAGAATCAGCACCCAGGGGAAGGCTAGCTGGAAGACCTGAGACAAATGGGAATTATCCTCCTTGCCTGGCTGGAAAGGGAGAGGGGAGAATGGAGAGAGAGAAGTGTCCAAGGCAGAAGCCTCTGGAGAGGACACACACACACACACACACACACACACACACACACACACACACACACAGTAAGCAAAACAAAACATGAGAGCCCTTCACCTTGACGTGGGGACAGAAAAAGCTAATAGGTTAGTAAAGGGCTCAGAGCGTAGAGAGATCATACATGTAATAAAGCAAGAAAACATCCAGAAACAAAATACATGTAGGAAGCAAGCAAGGAAATACCCAAGAAGAAGGAATTGACCTTCTGGGAAGGGGAAGAGAGAGATTTATACACTGATGTTTAAGTGGAATCACAGAATACAGGGGACTAAGGTGAAGAAGAAAACAGAGATTATACATTGCAAGGCCCATATACTGGTCAGATATCCAAGTAGGATGAATCTTGCCTTCAGACTCATGTGTGTAAGGGAGAAGCCTGATTGGTAGGTGGTCTCAAGATGTTTACCCAGGGGTGCTAGGCTGATTAAGAAGCAGGAAATTGCTGCTGCCAGGGAGTATTCCTTGTGGCCATCTTAGATGAGACTGGATCAGACATTGGTTCCAGTCCTGACAGGGAAGGCAAGGTGGCATTCGTGTTCTTATTGGGTCTCCCTCCCTGGCTGAATACCTATAAAAAGCTGTCTTTTTCCTTCCTTCTGATAGATATTCCATCATACTTAAGTTTCAGATAAATAGCAAGTGATGTTAAAGATAGATATGCCTCATATAATATTTGGGCCACATTTATATTTTTAAAGTATTTGGTATTTACTGGAAATGCATATTTAGCTGTTGCATGATATTTTACCTGTTTACTCTTACCCAAACCTGAATTCTTGGTGTGGGTTCATCAGTGGGAGGCGCTACACTGGGGGAGAAGGCTAAAGTCTAACTCCCACACTTTTTCTAAAATATAAAATTGATACGAGGCTCCTTTCAACCACACATGGACATTTCTGTTTCCAAGGTCCACCATGGTTAGAAAAACAAAATTACTGAGGTAACCTGCAACCAGATAAGCCTCTGGGGGCAAAAAACAAGGCATGATGGCATAGCTATTTAATTATAGCTCATTCCTTCCCTCAAGCCTCCTTGGGTCTCAGGTTTGACATTTGATGTCTTAACAGTGGCTGTGTATGAAGATAAGAGGAAAATATGGTAGAATGCAGAAGAGAAAGATGATTGCCCTGAAAGAAATTCAAAAACCAGTAAGTTGAATACAATGTTTTATTTAAGATATCAGAATAGATTTCATTATATATGTTGCCCTAATTTTAAATCGTGTTTTCTAATCATAAACAGTTATTTTGGAAGAACAGACTTATGTTTCACTCACTATATTCCTAAATGCCCCCTGAAGTGACTGACTAGCCAATTTCAATGTTAGCTTTTCAGTAAAATTTCCTGGCCCCAGAAGATATAGAGACATTCTTTTTGTTGATGTTTTTCCCATGCGAATAATTCATTTTTAAAGAAAAATATAATTTATTTATCAAAATTCAGACTGCTATTGCTACATGTTACCTGCAAATATTTTATGAGGTTTCTGATTTTTTTTTAACTTTGAAACTCATAACTTGGTTCAGTGAGGGTGAAATCCTTGACGAAAAGATGAAAATGACAAGGACAGTCTCACACAGAGTGTTAAAAAGGGCTCTGACTTGGGGGAATATTGGTGGTTTGGTGACATCCATCTCAGTATATATTTCTAGAACAGTGAATATCACATTGTTCCACTTGCCAAAATGTCATAAATTTAAAGCTGGCTTCAGAAAATACCATCAATGCTGGCTGTGAAATTTCCTTAGACTTAACTGGAAGAACAATATTATATGCTCTCTTTTGTGCAAGAACTGTTATTATTAAAGCAATTTAAATCAATGTCAGTTTTCTGGGCCAGTCATATACTGAGAATCCCTGATTATACACCCCGAGCTAGTTGAGTCAATAAAGAGACTTAAGAGGAGTTTAGAATGCCCTATAACTGACTATTTGCAATCTAATTTTAGCATCCTCATCTAAGATCTTGTTTCAACATCTATCATTTTATATGTAAGATAAGCATTAGAACAACACAGTGAGGGCAGTAGACGTATATATTGTAAAGAGGGAGGCGTATATATTGTAAAACATTAATTTTTTAAAAAAGGAGACTATCTGATACTAAGAAACTGATGCCAAGGATTCGGCCCTAGCTTGTGATGGTTAATTTCCATTATCAACTTGAAAAGATGTAGAATCAACATGGAAACCAATTTCTGAGCATGCCAGTGAGGAGCTTTCTTGATTAGTTTGAGGTGGGAAGATCCGCTTTAACTATTTGCGACACTATTCCATGAACTGGGGTCCAGGACTGCATAGAAAGGAGAAAGAGAACTGAGCACCAGTGCTCATCATTCTCTGCTTCCAGATTGCACGCTGAATGGGACTTGGCTTCCTGCCCTCTCCACCATGATCAACTGGGTCCACTGAAACTGAAAGGTAAAACAAACCCTTCCTCCTTTAGTTGCTTTTGTCAGGAACATTGTTAAGCAATAAGAAAGGTAACTACTACGATACCAGTTTGGCAGTGAAGTGGTCATCACAAAGATGAATAGGAAATAACATTTGGGGTCATCAGTTTTCTGGGACTCAAGCAGCTCGGCCTAGTGTACACAGGTAACCTCGAAGACTACTTCCAATCTTGAGGATCCACGATCTGCTCATTGTCAGAAAAAGTTCAAGCTCTCAGGATGCATGAGTAGATGGCAAGAAATGTGTTTATTTACACTACTGTTTCTGAAAGCTGAAAACTTTATTCTTATTTACATTTTCTACATATTTTACCCCAATAATTTGTTTAAGAGCACATTTAAGGTTTTATACATTTTTTGAATATGAAAAACTTTGCAAAAGTTAAAGTCAAATATCACCAAACAGTGATACTGATCTATGACATTACTTCTCAATTGTTTCTGTAATTATTGTACCGTGTGTCAGTTTCATCATTGAGTCTCCTCTTGTGATGACTACAAATTTCAAGAAACTTAGTATCAAGTAAATTAAGCATCAATAGAACCACACTGAGGCTTATCATAACCAGTTGAATTAAAGCTATTTTGAAAACAGAGAAATAAAATAACCTACTAAAGGCTAAAGGTAATTCAATGACAAGGAACTATGGAGACCAGAATCAACTAGAATGCAATCTTCAAAGTGCCCATAGAAACATGGGAGACGGTGGGAGAAGGAAAGAGGGTAAGGGAATGAGAATATATGTTCATGCATTGAAATTCTCAATAAAAATATCTTTGTAGGGCTGGAGAAATGGCTCAGTGTCTAAGGCCCTGGGTTCAATACCCCAGTACTCACATAAGCCAGACCCACAAGGTGGTGGTGGCCCTGGTGCATTCATTCTCTCTCTCTCTCTCTCTCTCTCTCTCTCTCTCTCTCTCTCTCTCTCTCTCTCTCCCTCTATTTCTC
>PVHP010047322.1:0-12948 GCA_004024765.1 Zapus hudsonius
TGCCTAGAGTCTCCCAATGTGGGGCTTGGGGTGTGCTCTGTGACAGAGCATCGGGCTAACATGTGCAAGGCCCTAGGTAACAATAATCAAAAAAGTACTAATAGGAATAAACAAAACAAATCACCTCTAAGGCTAGAGAACAGACACAGAAGTCTATTTTACCCACAGCTGAAGATTTCTGACCCAATATTGAGGCATGAATCAGTGGGATCTTTTTATCCCTGCCAACAGTCAGTCACAATCTATCAAGTCTGGGAGCTACCCTGGTCCAGAGATAGGAGAGATGGAGTTCTGTGGGTCTTTTGAGACAAGTTCTTTCTCTGTAACCCAAATTAGCCTGCAACTCAGCACCCTTCCGCCTCAGCCTCACAAGTGCTGGGATTCCAGGTGTGCATCACATTTGGCCATAGTTGGAATTTGATGGCACAAGACTGGCTCTCCTTCCTGTCTTTGTTTATCTTATTTCATGTCAGACATATAGCCTCAACAGGGACCCTCTCATGGCAATGGAAAAGGGGATGCTTTGATCTCTAACCTACTCATCCAGTCAGTGTTTATTTAGCATCTTCTGTGTACTCATTGGAAGAGAAAACACTTCCAGTACTCAATCTGGGTGTTCGTGAAAGTTGGTCAGTGTGTCCTGGAGGTTTCAAAGGCCACATATCGACCCATTCACAGATCATGGGAAGAGGCTTCCTGGCAATGGTGTTTGAACTGAATTCCAAAAGGCTGTTTACTTGGCCACTCTTTGATGTATACCTGGCAGGTGGACACCTGTGTGCACAAGGATAGAGGTGTGAAAGAAGGCAAGTTAGTGACTGAAATGTGAATAGTGACTGGCTGAAGCCTAGGCAAGAGGGAAGCCATGTATGATAGTGGGAAGGGAGCCTGGAGGGGGAGGCACATAGCACAGCACGTACATGCCTGAGGATTTACCACGAAGCTCGTATACCTTGAGCTGAGGGCCTCCCCCTACTGTGGACATCCCCGCCCCAGCTTTTGGAACCCATCTAGCACTGGCTTCCTAAATTTTAATCTATGTATATATGTATCTGTCTATTGATCGATCTATCAGTCTCTTTTTATCATCATCTGCCTATCCCCTATGACTGTGTATGCATTTCTATCTATATATCTGTAGCAGTTACTTTATTGCTGCTGTGAAAAACATCTGGCCAGAAGCAGCTTATGGAAAGAAGGTTTATTTCGATTCACAATTTCAAGGGGAAGTTTCACCTTGGCAGGGAAAGCAGAGCAGAGCAGAGCAGACAACCAGGGTATCACATTTTATCATATCAGCTGGGAGGAAGCTACAAGAGTGAGCTGCTAACACTGGCAAATGGAGTTGGATTATAAAATCCCAAAATCAACCCCAGTGACACCTTTCCTCATGCAAGGCTCCACCTTCCCAAGATTCACCAGGTGGTCATGAGGCTCTAGAACACACTCCATATTCACACTACCACACTATCTCTTATCTGTCTATCCTCTATCATCTTTCTGTCAATCCTCTATCAAGCTATTATCTATGTATTATCAATCTACCTGTCATCTATCTATTTTTGATGCAAAGTATTACTGTGTAGATCCAGGCTGACCTCAAACTCATGATCTTCTTGCCTCAATCTCCCAAGTGCTCAAATTATAGGCATGTACCACACACCCCAGCTTCTTAGCAATGTCTTTATGGCTCCCTGATGAGTTTTCTTGCTTTTCATTGCTTTTTTAAAATTTATACTAATATATATTTAAGATAAATTTTTCTCATAACATCTTACTTTGTACTAGTTCCTTTAAAGAGGAACCTCGAATTATGTAACCTTTACGCTGTGCAAACCATGAGAGTTAAGGACTCTTGCAGTTTTCCTGACGATAACAGGCATTAGGTTTACTTTGTTTTGTTTTATTATTTTTGAGACAAATTCTCACTATGTAGCTCTGGCTGCCCTAGAACTTGCTGTGTATGCCAGGCTAGCCTCAACATAAATTCACAGAGATTTACCTGCCTGAATCTGCCAAAGTGCTGGGATTACAGATGTGACCCACCATGCTCAGCCTATAACAAGAGTTTTTGAGGAAGGGGAAGTAGCATAGATTGCAGCTGGGAATGTAATTTATTGTCAAAACTGAGCTACTATTCTTAGTTACCCCCCCACCTCCTCAGATAGAAGGGGTACAGGTAGAAGGAGGAATACAATATACTGCAGCAAAGTAGGTGACTGAGGTTGACTGTAATTAGCTGAGTTTTTTGGATTTTTTTTTTTTGAGGTAGGGTCTTGCTCTAGTCCAAGCTGACCTGGAATTCACTATGTAATCTCAGGGTGGCCTTGAACTCACAGTGATCCTCCTACCTCTGCCTCCCAAGTGCTGAAATTAAAGGCGTGCACCACCACACCCAGCTAGCTGAGTTTTTAAAAATAGCTAGTAGACAGGATTTTGAAGGTTTTAAACACAAAGAAATGATAAATGTCAGAGATGACAGATATACCAATTACTCATAAAATGTATGTATTGAAATGTCACACTGTACTTCTAAATATGTATGCTCACTGTGTCCAATAAACATAATATATATACGTATATATGGCATCTGTATGTATATGTGTGTGCTTGTTCATATACATGTGTATGTAGAGGCCAGAAGTTAATCTGTCAGGTGACTTCCTCAATCACCTCCCACCTTATGGAGTCAGGCTCTCTCACTGAACCTGGAGCTCACCAGTTAGGCTAGATCAACTAATCGGCAAGCTCTGAGGATCCTATCTCCTGTTTCACCTCCCTAGCACTGAGACACAGGAGTATATCACCCTACAAGCAGTTTAATCCACTGAGCCATCTTTACAACCCCAAAATATTTATTTGAAACAATAGAGCCAAGCATGATGCCACAAGCCTGTAATCCCAGAACTCTCAAGAGGCTGAGGCAGGAGAATCAAGAGCTTGAGGCCAGCCTAGTTTACACAGCCAGATCCTGTTTCCAAAAATATTTTTTAAACAGTAATATTTAAAAAAAAATAGAGCAGGGAAGGCTGCCTACTCTGTTGGAAACAGCCAAAGCCCCTGGCCTGGGGCCTGACCTGTGCCCCTGGCCATCACCTTGGCAGTCTAAAGAGCCCCTGTGCCTCTCAGTTGGTGGTAGCTGGTGGCTGCAACCACAGGAGCTGACTGTGTGCTATCTCACAGTGGATCTTCATCAACCTTTCTGTCTCACCGCTCTACCTAATTCCAAATACTGTAGACATTTCTAAAGTTTCAGTTCTATTATTTTGGATGGGAAACGCCCCCCCCCCAACTGCTGATCTCATACTTAAATAAAAATGTTCTCCTGTTCTCCATGATATATTTGCTTATCGGATTTATTTAATGAAATATGGATTTATATCATAAATATTGGAATCAGTGCAGTCCATATTTCAATTAATGGATCATTTATATGTCACGCTAACTTTGTAATTAACCGCAATGTAGAAATATAGTGGAGTGGAATGAATCTCTGGTCTCCTTTGCATTCTACCGCCATCCAAGGTGTCTGGTGAAAGATGAAGATTTAATGTGAGGTTTCCACAGGAAAGGGCAGGGGACTCTGAGCAGCCAGTGCTGGTAGAGATTTGTACTGTGCTGTGTGCTCAGAATTCACCTCAACAGTGGCATGCGACCATCCTCAGAGGCACAGAAAGCGAGGCCCTGGCCGGAGGCCCTTCATCATCATTTTCGTCTTGGTCATAAAACACAGGCTATTTTCCCCTTTGCCAAATCTCAGAACTAAATGGCTCTAAATATACATAAATATAGATTTCTCACTGAGTCCTACAGCCAGAAATCAAACTAGAAACCCTCACCCGACCTAAGAGACAGGAGACGAATAAATTGTGTTCTCACCCCCTGTGAACAGGCTTGTCAGTTTGTTCCGTCTTTGGCAGTGGATACTACCCTAGTGAGCTCTCTCTCTCTCTCCTTCTCTCTCTCTCTTTCTCCTGCCTGCTGGTTGCTGACCAGAAAAATCTGGCGAGAGAAGCACCAGACAAGTGACTGCTGGTCACATCCATAATTCTATCAGAATACATCCAAGGGTGGGAAGTCATTGTTCTCCCAACTAGCTGAGCTGAAGCCCGAGCAGAAATACTGAAGTCATCTGTGCCTTTGAGCTGCCTCTAACAGCGCCCTTTGGAGACCCATTTCATACAAAATTTGAAGCCTGTGTTTATTGCCCATTAAAGCAACCTTTATTTTATGGCAAATGTTGCAGTAATTGCCTTTTACGAAGAGCACTTTGTAACACACATGCACAGTTGAAAGAAAACCACTCTGGTATTGTCTATCGGGACGTAATGGCGCAATTAATTTTACTCCATCTGTTCCTGAGACTTTAAAGGAAAATGGATTTTTTTTTTGAGCGCACTTTAATGAAGAAGATAAAGCGGCCCGGCTGGTGTCCCACAGGCTCTGCGCAGTAAGTTCAGATTATTGCTCAGTCTGTCAGAATGGGCCGCTTCCCTCAGCAGCAGCCACAGCCAGCAACCCGCTCTGGCCCCTCGCCGCGCCATTCCTGATGATAGACTGCCAGCCGGCTCCCACAAAAGCACGATTAAAATGTCAGCACAGGATGACGAAGGGGCCAAGAGGGTCCTCGGAGACAAACTGTGTTCAGAATGAGTTAATACTTTATAGCAGGGCTGGGGCCCAGCTTGCTGCTGCTGGCTGCTCGGGCTGTTGGCTCTCCTCAAACAGGATGCAAGGGGCAGGGCTGGCAGCTCGGTGGCAGGGAGGATGTGGTCCCCATAAACGGCCATGTGGCTGTTGTGTATGTCTCCTTTTGGAGAGGTGACGAAGGGGTGTTTAGATAAGGAAAATCAGATCCCTTCAGTGAGTTCTGAGCCATGGGTTCTCACAAACCAGGCACACAGACAGAGACCCCTGTGCCAGGAGGGATCCAAGTGCCACAGGTCCTGTCCCAGTTGTTCTCAGCACCCTTTCGGGGCCACAAGGACAACTGTGAGGGTACCCAAGCTGCAGAAGCACACCTCAAAAAGAGCTGGTATGTATGGAGCTCAACATCCACTCAGGGTCCCCTGTCCCAAATTGCACCAGTGGTTAGGCCAAGCAAGTATCATACAGCACAGTATCTTGAATCAGTGATCAGTGTCATCGGTGTCCCCCAATTATTGCTAACCCACAATGCCATGGACCTGGGAAGCCAGGCACACTCTGTGGCTCTTTCTCTGCTTCCTTGGCTTTAGCTGTAAGACCACAGGGGAATGCCCAGGAGTGAGGCAGTGACAAAAGGGACATGGATTTGCATCTCTGGCCTCAGGCAGAGCCTGGGTCTGCTATCCTGGTGGGCGGCAGGTGTGAGCAGCTGCCATTGTCCCTAATGGTTATTACCAGTGATAAGCTGGACAAATGTGAGGTCATCTCTCCTGCTGTCAGGTCAGAAGGGGCGGGATGAAGGGCCCCTGGGAGAGGAGGAAATGAGATGGTCAGTAACCAAGGTGGAGGTCGTCTCCAAGGCCACGCTCCAGCGATGCTGGAAAAGGGCAGAGATGGGGTGGGAAGGAATTACCAAGGCACAGCACCAACAGAGGAAGAGCAGGCTGGAAGGAGGCCCCTGTGTAGGGCTGACCAAGGAGGGTTTGGCTTCCTCTTGATCCAGAAGCATGGGGTGGGGGTGGGGTGGAAGTGGGGGGGGCAGTGAGGCTTTGCAAAGGAGAGGGAGGGAAACCCTGCTGGTTTCTTATTAAACTCCTTCCTTTCACCCATTCATCATGAGACGCTATTGAGGGGAGACTTCTAGTTTCTTAACCTTCCTCTCTGACTTCTTTGTTCCCTTCCTGGCTATCTTTCCCACTCTTGTCCTAGGACCATTTCTATTGGCCAGGAAGCCTCTCATGGGGACCTATGTACTCCTGTTCTTGCATCCTCCTTCCCTCCCTCTGTCCTTGTTCTGACATTTCCCACTTCTAAAGCTCCTCACCGTGTGTGTGTGTGTGTGTGTGTGTGTGTGTGTGTGTGTGTACGCACGCGCGTGCAGATGCATGCATCCTGTGCACATGCATGTGGAGGTCAAAGGAAGATATTGGCTGTCCTTCTCTATTGCTTTTCCATCATATTTCATTGAAACAGTCTGTCACTGAACCTGGAGCTCACCATTTTTCCATTAGACTGGCTGACCAGGAAGCCCCAGAGAGCCTCCTGTCTCCACCCCTCAGCACTGGGATTATAGGTATTACTTAGCCATACCTACCTTTTAATTTTCTTATTTGTGTTTCTCAGTGTATGTATGTATGCATGTATGTGTATATGTTTGGGTGTTTACATGTCATGGTGCATCTGTGGAGGTCAGAGGATAACCACAAGGTGTGTCTATATTCTTCTTCCATCTTCTTTGAGGCAGGGTCCCTTGTTGCTCTGAAGGAATGCCTAACCTGCTAGCTTTGGTTTCTCTTGCCTCCCATTGTCATAGGCTTGCTGGAATCACAGACACATGCACCACTTTGGGGTCAGCTTCATTTACAGGGCTGCTGAGGAGGATTGAACTCAGGTAGGCAGACTCTTCAAGCCAGCACCTTTAACTGCTAACCCATCTCCCCAGTCTCCTCACCTGTTTTCATCTAGCATGGGCACCAGGGATCAAAGTCAGGCTCTCGTGCTTGGACAGCAAGAGCTCTGATCTACTGAGTCATCTTCCCAGCCTCTCCTTACCTTTCTTTGGCCTCCATCCATCCATCACCTCCTCTCTAAATCCTCTTGCCATTTTATGTCTCCCTTGGATGCTTCCCCCTGCCTTCTCCAAGCAGTTTTCCTGACTTTGAGCATCCTGCAGCTCCATTAATGGGATTATAATAGCTACAGTTGGCTTCTAGGGAACCAACAGACATCTATAAGTTACCAAGGACACACAGCCCTATAGAGGACCCAACCCCACCCCCAGAAGCAAATAATGTCCCTTACCACTGTTAGGGGCTCATAAAGCAACCAGACCTTTAAAGTGCCATCCACCAGACCAACATTTGACCATCTGTATTTATATGGAAAGATGTAAGCCAAAAGCAATAAAGTCCTCTGCCTTGAACAAGAAATCCCTTCTAACAGGCAGTAGGAACTCATGTGGGGTTGGACTTCAAGGAAACCATTTTTCTCATGTGGTATGGGTAGCCATGGACCTTCATAAGGGGTCGGAAGCCAGTGGAGCACCCCCTCTATGAGTGTCATCTAGGAAACCCAATAGAGAAGAGAGACATACAGAACAAAACTGGGGGCGACTGTCCTACAGCTCTGGGAGCAGCTTGCTAGAAGGTTCTTCTTCAGCCCAGGTCACTCACCCATAACCTTCTCTCATCAAGTATATGCCAAACTGCTGGAAAGACTACTAAAGGGACATGTTCAGTGTCTGCCCCTTGACTGGGCTCTGAAGCTTACTTTTTTTTTTTTTTTCAGACAGGGTCTCATACAACCCAGACTGGCTTCAAACTCACTATTTAGCCTAAGATGACCTTGAATTCTTGATCCTCCTATTTCAACCTCCCCAGTGCTACAGTTACAGGCTTTTACCACCATCCCCAGTTTATACGGTATTAGGGATTGAGCCCAGGATCTGTGCATGCTACGCAAGCACTCTACCCACTGAGCCACATTCCCAGCCCCTAACTATGTTCTTAGGTAAACCTGAAGTGAACCCTAGGTTATTGTTTTGTGTGGCATGTTTTTTTGTTTTGTTTTGTTTAAGAGTCTTATGATGGAGTTCTGGCTGGCCTTGAGCTCAAGGCAGTCCTCCTGCCACAGCCTCCTGAATGCTGGGATTATAAGTGTGTGCCACCACACCCAGCTGGTGGGAGAAACTTAATTGAGAGGCTGAGGATGGGGAGCGTGGGTAGAAGTTGAAGTGGAGAGTATTGACCTCATGTCTGCCCAAGCATGGAGTCAGGTTTTTCCACATAGGGATCATCACACCAGACAATCAATGGCCCTCTGGAGAAAGGAGCTACGTCACCATGCAGACATGGGTCTCTCGTATCTTCAGGAGCAGACTTCTAAGGATGAAACTGAGCAGAAAGTCATAGGGTCTATGCTTCTCGGCAGCACCGCTGTAGAGAGGGTAAATGCAACTTTTTGAGGAGGTGGCCCAGGGAGGGCATGAGCTAATAGCTTCCTCCTTGTACAAACTTACCTAAGCATAGAAAAGTGTTCTCTAAGCATCTCCCACACACACCAGCAACCTCAGCATCCTCTGGGAACTTGAGAGGTGTAGACTCTCAAAACATAATGTAGAACTTCTAACTCAGAAACTCTGGGAAGAGTGCCCAGTGGTCAGGGGTGAACCAGCCCACATGGTGGTATGGATGTGCCTCAGAACCACTGGTGTGAGACATACACTAGGGATGCCCACATCAAGAGAGGGACTCACAAGGCTCCACCACAGCCTCAAAATGTATAGGCAAATGAATGGTTGCTGAGGGGAGAGGCTTGCAAGGCCACACCCCTCCCTGAGAATTTATGGACAGTTAGTGGTTGCCATGGGAGGAGCTAATAAGGCCATACCCTTCCCTGAGGATTTCTAGGCAGTTTACTTTGGCCAGGGGGAGGGGATGAGGGGGAGACATTTTCTTCAGTGGTATAGTGACTAGTAAGCTGCATGTGCTGTGGTCCATAATCCCTCCCCATACTCATGTAAGTAATCCTAATTTAACTCAGGGTCCCAAGCACACAAAGACATGGAAGTAAGAAAGAACTCTAGTTGGGAAAAGGAGGATCAGTGGGAGCTGGGAGGGTACCAAATAGGAAAATGAGGGATAAATATAATCAAAATAAGTATTATGGGTTATGAAGAGATGGCTCCATTGTTAAGGTACATGCTTGCAGTACCCACATATAGCCAGATGCACAGTGGCACATGCATCTGGAATTCATTTGCAGTGGATGGAGGCCTTGACATGCCTATTCTCTCTCTCTCTCTCTCTCTCTCTCTCTCTCTCTCTCTCTCTCTCTCTCTCTTTCTCTTTCTTTCTCTCTCCTTGCAAATTAGTGAATAAAAACATTTTTAAGAAATAAGTATTATGAAACCCATTGTGTGTAATTAATATATGATAATGAAACACAAAAAGATGACAGCCCACATCAACCAATCAGCAGCCACGTGATCACTGAAACTAGGTATTGGGAGACCTGTGTGTACTCCTCATGGGTCCTTGGAGAAGCAGTGGCTTTTTAAACTTCATTTCTTTATTTATAAAATGGTAGCAGTTCTTCTCCATCTTGAAGTTAACTGATGCCTCTGGGGTTCACAATGTTGTTTATTGAGCATTTATTGTCCTCCAGACAAAAGAGACCCATGTGCACTATTGCCTCAGTATCCCAGCTGGACAAAAGATGAAGGTGAGGCTTAACATTGGAATAATTTAGCAACTAACTTAGCCAGATGCCATATGACCTGGAGCCATCATTGGAAGTCTGTTCTTAACCATAATAACATGATGCCTTTTGTAGATTTTTTTTGTCTATGTTTGTGGTGCATGTTCATATGTATGTACAAGTGTGTTCAAGTGGAGACCAGAGCTCAGAAACACTATCTTTTTTGAGACCGTGTCTCTCGGTCAGTGAATCTAGACTGGCTGTCCAGGGAGCCCCAGAGATCCTCTGTCTCTGATACTAGGTTCAAAGGCATATGTCCCCATGCCAGCTCTTTGACATGGTTTCTGCAGATCAAACTAGGTCCTTATGCTCTGGAGGCAAGCACTGTCCCCCTGAGCCATCTCCTCAGCCTATTTAGCAAATTCTTAACCTGGCCTTACCATCACCTACAGGCTTTCAAGGCTACTGAGTCCAGTGATTCAGCGTGGGGCTTGTCCACTGATGTTTCCTAAAACACTCCCGGGATGTGTGCTGAGTGCATAGTGAGCCAAAGAGTTCGGTGTGTTGCATAGAACCTACCATTCTTTGTCTGAGAGTAGATTTTGGAAGCTCGGTTACATAAAATCTAAGTGACACAGTGCTGCGACAGACCATGGGCACTCAATAAATGCTTATTAGATTTGTGAATTGAATGATTTTAAAGATAGCGTTCAGGCCATTTTAATAATTTGGATAACAGGGGTTCATTTGAGAAAAGTTGAAGAATATAGAAAATAGGAGGAATATAGTGTTACCCATAATTCCAAAGCTCTTAGGAGGTAGGAAGAGGTAGGCGTTGTTCTTCCCATGTTAGAGCCGGAAAAGCAGCATCCCTGGGGAGGCCAATTTCCCTAAGTAGTGCTACTTTGGGGTTGGTTTGTATAGGTGGTGGGCCAGGGATAATGAAAATTTCATACTTTGAGCTTTTGGATAGATAGGCAGATTCGGAAAGCATTGTGTCATATCCACTGATTATACCATACCGCAAATTCAGGCTCTTTGTTACGTCCCCCGACAGACCGAGTGAGTACTTCTAACTGTAATTTCCCCTCCTTCTTTTCTTTACAAATTACCTTAAGCTGAAAAGGGAGTCAGGGACCCAGGGTGGCACACAGGCATTTTCCACTCTTAAGGGGAGGGAGGAGATGGGAAGCCATTATAACACCTGCAACCCGAATTCTTTTTGGGGGAGGCTCTGTATAGTTGAAAATGAAGGCACAGTGGTCTGCTGAGATGATTCAGTGAGTAAAACACTTGCTGTGTAAGCATGAGGACCTGAGTTTATATCCCCACCCTACGTTAAGGTGGACACAGTAGCTGGCATCTGTAATCCCATTGCTCCTATGGTGAGATGAGGGGTGGAGATAGCAGAATCCGCTGGAAGCTTGTGGGCTAGCTAGCTTGGCATGCATGGCAGCAAAATAAAAGACCCTGTCTCAAACAAGGTGGAAGGTTAGGACAGACACCCAAGGTGTCCTCTGACCTCCACACACCTACCCTGGCATTGGTGCACCTGTACACACACACATACACACACACACACACACACACACACACACACACACACGGTAATAATAATAAATAAAGTCACAAACATCTCATATGTTCCCCAATAGTGCCTTCTCTAAAAGAAGGGGTCAGGGAGAACTTGTAGAGACAAGTGTTCATTATGTACACACCCTGTCCTCCAGGTAGCGTCCTCCAATGTTGCAAGGCTCCTTGAAGATCACCTCCATGTAGAATCCAACCCCCCCAAGTTCTGTCCAAACCGCAGTACCCTGTGTCTTTTGTACGACTGACTGTCCCCATCCCCCCCCAATCATAAAAGTTTCCCATGGCTTCTGCAATAGTCATTCCCACTCAGGCACCTGCAGTCCAGGCTTTCAGTCTTACTAGACTGAAGCTGAGACGGAGGGCAAGAGGAGGAGGATTCTAACCTCTAGTGTAGCCCCACTGATGCCTCCCACTATGGCAGAATGATTCAAGAGGCCAAACTTTGCCTCATCAAGTCAGAGAATTTTCTGCAAATGAACTTTTCAAGAATTATGCCGCCATTGGCATTACAGTATTGCACACACGCCCGGTCCCGATTGCTCACTGGAACTTATTTTGTAGTTAACCTCCATAAAGGACTGCGCGAGCGAGCACAGGCCTGTCACACACACATTATTTAGAAGCCCTTATTATTATTTTATTGCCAGTCCTTGACAGCTAAGGAAAAGCCAAGCGCTTTAATCTTTTTTTTTCCTCCCCCTTTAGTTTACAGTGTAAGAGCTGCATGTAAGATGGATTTGATTAATATGTAACAGAGATGCAATTCTCTGTAAAATGTGCAGTACTTTAGCACCCTGGAAAACAAACTGCATCACAATGGCTTAAATCTCAGTCCATTGTATTATATAGACATCATAAATAATAAAGAGGAGGCAGATATTGCTGCCGGCTTCATCTGCATAACACATCTGAGCTCTCTGTAATGTGTTCAACTTGTCACTTTTAGTGTAGAAGACAGGCAGTAAAGCTAACATCTGACTAACACACATCAGCCCGACTTCTACTTCCAGGGGGGCGAATGCTCATTAAGACATCTTAGCCCTGACTTTTAAAACCCATAACTCTTACAAATGTAAAAAAGTTGCCACCAAAGATTAAACGCATAATATATGTCAAAGTATAATCTTGCGTGCCTCTCTCTCCCCCAGCCAGCGCTCCCCTGCAGTTGCCCCCATCACCACACCGAAACACTCTTGTCTTTTATAGCCCTTGCGCTACAGGAAAGAAAATAAAAAAACCTCTTTCAGACAAAACCAAATGAAATATCATTTTCTTGATCTCCATAAGGGATGGGGTAATTACTTTTGGTTTTTTAGAGGATTTTTGTTTTGTTTGTTTTTGAGGCAGGATCTCATGTAGCCCAGGTTGGCAGCAAACCCACTATTAGCCAAGAGTGACCTTGAACTACTGATCCTCCTGCCCCTATGACCCCAGTGCTGAAATTACAGGCATGCACCACGACGGTTTTTGTGGTGTTGGAGATCAAACCCAGGGCCTTGTGTGTGTTGGACAAGCACTCTATCAATTGAGCTACATCTGTAGCCTTTTCTATGCATGTGTGTGCAAGTACATGTGTGCACATTTGTGCAGAAACCAGAAGATAATCTCAGGTATCATTCTGTCCACCTTTTTTTTTCAAGGTAGGGTCTCGCTCTAGCCCAGGCTGACCTGGAATTCACTGTGTAGTCTCAGGGTGGCCTTGAACTCACAACAATCCTCCTACCTCTGCCTCCTGAGTGCTGGGATTAAAGGCGTGAGCCACCACGCCCGACCTGTCCACCCTTTTTAAAAATATTTTATTCATTCATTTTCAAGCAGAGAGAGAGAGAGAGAGAGAGAGAGAGAGAGAGAGAGAGAGAGAGAGCACCAGGGCCACCACTTTGTGGGTCTGGCTTATGTGGGTACTGGGGAATTGAACCCAGGGCCTTAGGCACTGGAGGCAAGTGCCTTAACCCCTGAGCCATCTCACCAGCCCTCCACCCTTCTTAAGACAGGATCTCACATTAGCCT
>PVHP010047323.1:0-12949 GCA_004024765.1 Zapus hudsonius
AAAAAAAAAAAAAAAAAACCAAGGCTACCTAAAAAGAGTAAATATTTAATAAATTTCCTCAAAGTCATACAGCTGGTAAGCCCAGTTTACTTGTAGGCCCTGAACTCATGACTGCCAGTTTGTCCAACATTATTATTACCATTCTAGCTTATGTTCTTCAAGGTCAAGTGCATTACTTTTTTTCAATATTCTCAAAAGAGTCAAATGAGATAATTAAAGGAAAATCGCTTCACTGTCAAATGCAAAAGCATTTTGCCACTGGTCCAAGTACCTAGTATCACCTGGCATCCATATTGTATCCAACTCAATCTGGTCTATGTTAAATTGGGCTTATAAAATTATTTTTAAGATACTGATTCCACAATGTCTTTCTTGTCCATCTAATGAGAGGCTTACTGCCTGAAAACGTATCATAAATGATAATGATTGCATTATAAATTTAAACATTAGAACAAGGACAGCATGTCAGATCACTGGCCCTTTGAACCTCTGTGTTCAACATGAAAATATGTTAGCCAATGGGAATAGTTTAGAATTATTAAAGTCTACGTCAGTAAGTGACAGTGTCCATAATTCTCAAAAAAGGAAAAATATTGTATCATTAAAAGAATACTGTATCATTAAAAGAATTTTTAAATACATTACATGCTACTACTACCCACATAAATATTTTTAAAGGGTAATATTTTCTTCAGTGCTCAGCCACTAACAAGTGGCATGTATTCTGGAATAAAGCCTCCCACCCATGTTCATACAAGTAACCCAAAACCCAGTGGGTCCCATATGGACACACACACCACTCAAAGACATTAAAGTAGGAGAGGGACTCATTTGGGTAAAGGGGTTTAGTGGGGAGGGAAGAGGAAAAGAGAAGATAATGGGTATAATTATGATCAAATATATATGTATAAACATTGTCAATAAATAAAATAAATCATACACTTGATAAACATTTAACCCATGAATGAAAAAAACTATTTCATAATAGTAATTAACCCAATATCATGACAGATACATTCATTGTTCCCTGGAGATCCAGTGATTCTTATATCACTAAATTATGACCTTTTTATTACAACTGGGGAAACAATATAGAGCTATCTTAGATGCAAGTCAGAAATTAAATGGACATTGCCTGAGCCGGTTAATCATATTCATTTGCAAGGAAATGCAACGGTATATTTTGTATTCAAAAATCAGTAGACAGACCAAATAAAGACTTCATTTATAAGAAATTTTATATTTTACTTAAAAAAGACAAAGTGATTTTGAGTGACATCTAGACAAGAGAAACCCAACTGACCCAAAGTGGCAGTGAAATAAGACAAGCCAAATATTAGACACATCCCTTCCCCAGTTATAACAGAAAAACCAGTCCTTAATGCTTCTGCATGTTTCCTGCCTGTGAAATCCACTCAAGTGTAACGAAAGCCTCTGTCTGCTCACAGCCAGGAACAGGATCATCCTGACCTGGGCCATAACATGGTTTCCAGAGCCAGAATTCAACGCGTTTAGCTCTTCTAGAGAACTGGACACTTTTCAACTCAGACAGCAGGGAATCTGGCAGGTACTTTCTGTTCGGGTTTCATGCAAGGATGCTGCCAGGCAGATAGAATTACTACCACAATAAGAAAGTAGGGCAGTATTGTCCAGTAAGAGCTCACTAAAATTAGAAGTCACTATGCTAATGTATCTACAGAGGAACATAGTGATTATGTATTGGCCATGTATACATGAGGTCGCCTATATCATCAATGGCTATTTGTTATAATAAAATAAGCATTCAAATGGAAACATTTTTATTTACATAATTTTTGGCATTTTTTCCCTTTGCTTTGATACCTTATCTGCTGCCCAATTTTAATAATAATTGAAAGTCAAGTGAATCTCATCTTTCCATGGCTGCTCCAGATGAGTAGTCTGGGATACTACTAGAAGTAGGAAAGACCCAGAGGTCACCAGTAGAAAAATGTGTCCACCTGGACGTGCACACAAAGCAGGCTTTTCCTAACACAAAGCTGGCTTTGCCACCTGCACACCTGACATCCACATATCCAGATCTGGACAGTAGCAGAAAACACCTGGACTTATAAATAGCTGCCTTCTGACAGATCCACTGATTCACAGTTTCAGTCAAAATCTCAGCCAATAAAATGGATATTCAGAGCCAAACATGATGGCACACACCTGCAGCCCAAGCACTTAGAAAGTTAAGGCAGGTGGATCAAGAGTTCAAGGTCATCTTTGGCTACACAGAGAGTTTGAAGTAAAAAAAAAAATTAAAGAGATAGTCAAATATTTCTCAAGATCATTGACTATTACATTTTAGTGAAAAACACACTCATCATCGAAGGACTTCCTGAAAATTTGAAAATGTATATTTAAGAGATTCCAGAGACTCAGCAGCCCTGGAGTCCTTGGGGCCCATACCTGTGAGAATCACATTGTGAGGGGCTCTGTTAGTGTTATTCTTCAGCTTCATTCACTGAGCACATTTATCATTGCAAGAGTTGCATAGATAAGGACTTAATCTACCAGAGAGGTAATCAATGGCATTCTAATTCATTTTTCTTCTATTTTTATTAAAGATTATCATGTATGGGCTGGGGAGATGGCTAAGCCATTAAGTCACTTGCCTACAAAGCAGAAGAACCTGAGTTTGATTCCCCAGTGCCACATAAAGCCAGATGTGTCTGGACTTCCTTTGCAGTGGTTGGAGACCCTGGCACACTCATTCTCTCTCTCTCTCTCTCTCTCTCTCTCTCTCTCTCTCTCTCTCTCACACACACACACACACACACACACACACACACACACTCAAATAAATGAATTTTTTAAAAAAAGGTTATCATGTGATGTGAATATTTGAAGAACACTTTGCATTCTGTGAAGCCTGACAATACCACTCATTTTTGTTGAGTGTCTTTTTAATCAATATATTTCTCATAGCATTCAGTGTCAGAAAAAATTTATTTCACAGTCTATAGGAGTTCATAATTTTTCACATTAATAATTGTCTTAAATACCTACAAATGAAGAGGAAACTTTGCTCTGGGTCATAATAACATTAATTGACCCTAACTATAATGGTTTTGTTTTAATCATAAATATTATCAATATTTTTGGAAGGCAATTAATCTAGTAGTGACAAGTAAATGGCAATGGCAGATGTCATGTTGAAATGGATGTCTATGCATGAGAGCTGAAAAGGATATTCCAAAAATTTAGGATGTTTTTATTTACATGAATGTTCAATATCACAAATGCAGGTTGGTACAGTTACCAAGTCAGAACAGCTCACTGAGAAACCCTAATTTTTTTTTGGTACATTTATACTTACAGCAGCATTAACTCATGTCAGTATCATGTTGTCCTGTTCATATATATACATTACTTGTTAAGTCAAATAATGCCTCTCGTATACCTTCCTGTGGTTCAGATTTTGAAGTGATAGCTGTGCTTTCCTGTGTTCCTTCAAAGCAAGGAGCTTAACAAATTAATACTTCCCCCAGATCAGGTCAACCTTGTCACTTGTCTTCTTGTGCCAAAATCTTTTACTCATCACTCTCAGATTATTCTTCCAGGAGAGGAGTTCCGATGAAATCCAAGTGATTAAGTCTGGAATCCAAGGCCATTTATGGTCTTGGTATAACATCTTGCAAAGTCAATTTCCTAATATTCCCTTCCCTTTAGCATTCAACTTCAGCAAAGCTAACTTTCTGCTGCATTCTCTTTGGATTTTCCACTTCCACTGTTTGCACTTTAAGAATTTATATTGCATTCATTATTAAAGTTTTCACAAAGCCTTGCAAGAAGCTACCAATGAAAGTCATTTCTTTTTCCTCTGAACCTATCCTAATACCATTTATGTATTTCCTTACCACATATATTTTTACTTGATCAACATTGGAGAAGAGGTTGTATTTCTCCACAACATTGAAAACCACATCTGTTGTCACCACGAAGTGATGCAGCACTTGTAATCTCATACACACCAAAGATAGAAAGCAATCTGAATATTATTGCACAAACAAGAGAATCAGCCAAAATATGCATAGCTCTGAGTTGCCCAAGCTGTGAGCATTGGGGAAAGCTCATGGATTGAGGGTCAGTAGCAGGTAACCTTGCTCTCCTTACCCCTTTGCAGGACACAGCCATCTCACAGGACCAGACACCTGACTCTGAAAGATGGACACATCCAAGTGTGTGATGCTAAGGGGTTTTTAAGGGTCATAAGATATGACAGAATCCTGCTTCTAGCTCCTTGCTGACAATCAGTATATGCAGGACTAAGTCGGATGATGATCTCCTGGAATCAAGCATCCAAGCCTTAAAAACCACAGTTCCAAGATATGGGAAGTTTGCCACAGTTCATTACACTGGGATTCGTGGTGAGGAAAGCCCTAGCCCCTGCCCTGGCATGTTGGAGAAGCTGTGGTCCAAGCTTGAGTGAGTGGCTAGAAAATTCCAGAAGCATGAAGACATACTGATTTTCACAGTGCTTTGTAAGTGGTAAGCATTCTTACAAGAGAACAGATTGCTGGAGAGCAGCCTTATGGAGTTTATTCTAACTTTTCATAAATTCATATTTCTAAAACAACCTGAACATAATTTGTTACATAAAATTCAGATATTGTGGGATGGGCCCAAGGATACACCCTGCAACCTACTTCCAGGACCTGTTATACCATGAGAAGCACCAGCTGGCAGGGATGTGCCCTTCACTACAGCTAAGCTGACTAATGACTAAGTCAGTGTGACTCTAGCCTGGGCTGGTGCTTCACATACCTGGTCCTCCACTAGCCGAGGTAGATCAGGAGACTCTCAAACATCTTTCTTAGGAGTCAACTGAATAGGTATTTCCCTACAGAGTCACACAATATAGAAAAACATTAGCATGCATCCCCTATGACATGAGTGGGCTTTTAACTTCATGGGATTCTGTTTCATCTTAACTTTGAAGTCTAAAGAAGTGAAATTCAGCCTGCTGGAAATCTTCATGAGTTGAAGACCCAAGGAAGGGCCATCTGAGTGAACTGTACATCTGTTAACCCCATAAAACACAGACGTGAGATCCATAACCAACGTCCCCCAGAGAAAGCTTGTTGCTCAGAAATGCTGCCCAAATGCAACCATTTAGAATTTTCTCCCAAAAAAAGCAAACCTGTAGGTCAGGGTTTGATTCCCCAGTATTCCCATAAAGCCAGATGCCCCCCCCCTCTCTCTCTCTCTCACACACACACACACACAAGAAAAGCAATAAGACATATGCTCTTCCACTTAGCAGCCAGGAGGTTCCATGAGAACCAACCCTTCTCCTCACCTCGCAGAGGTGAGACTGCAAAGGAAAAGGACATTTCTGCACGTGATGCAGCCTTGAGGAGGGGGCAGAGGAAACTCAGACAGCTCAGAAGTGCAGAGAAAGCCAAAGCATTTTATCCAGCTCTCCAAACCTCAACTTCTGACCAGGATGACCCCGAAGATCCAACAAAGGAATGAGAAGGACATGGGGCACGGAATCAACCTTGCAGCAACTCAAGAGGGTCCGAGCAGGTGAAGAGTCAAGATGTGACAAAGGTGGAACTGAGTCACGTGTCCCAGATCTGGAGCTGTGGCCACAGGAGGAGATTCCACAGCATAAAAGGCTTGGTAGTCCTGGGCGGGACCAGTGGCCCTGTGATTCCTGGCCCCACGCCTAAGAAAGCACAGTCTGCTTACCTGATCTGTAGAGCTGGAAATAGAGTAATTTTGAAAGCATGTTTGCTATTGCTATCAATAAAAGTCGTGGCAAATAAAATAAATAAACTCACTAGTAATTGGTGGTACTTACTTTCCCCTTACGTTATAATTTATAAATAAGTATCAGAGAGCCTTGTTCACAATATTCACCATTCCAGCTGCAGACATAACTGTTAGGAAAGGCAAGAAGGTGAATTTTTATAAAGAAAAAATATTTATCAGAAGAAACTTGTTCTGTTTTCAAACCAACTGATTTCTCCCTTATTGCTCATAATTTAAGAGCACCAAATATTGCTGTATACAGTCCTGAGAAACTGAGTACACAGTGAAACTAGTACTATATGGAACAGTATACAATGTTCCGTTTATAATAAGTAGTTTGCATAAAATCTCACAGCTTGACTCTAGCAGAATACAAATTAATAAGTAAGGTAGCTCTCCCTGCCCCCCCACCAAAATTGATGAACCAAACACCAAAACAATTCTCGTATTTTAGTGGCTGCAAAGTTCTTCCTGTGTAAAATGTCAAGAATTTAGTATATTGAGAAGACAATGAATTCTTTAAAAACTGGCAATATCTTATCTAGAAATGAGTTTACGTTTTCCTATAACTGGCTTTTTAGGTGTTTGGCTTTAAAATTTTTTATTTTGCCACCTTCTATTTTTTAGATCTTGAATTCCCCAGAAGCTCACGTGGAATAGGTTTGGTCACAGGAGGTAGGACCTTATGCAAAGGAGAGCCATCACTGGGGCATTCCTGCAAAGGAGGTATGAGGACCCTGGGCCTTTTCCTGTTTCTGGGCTAGCATGAAATGAAGTGACATGACCAACGGCTTTCGCCACCTGCCTCCACCATGATGCACATGCCAGCACAGGCCCGAAGTGACAGGACCCCTGGACAAGGATGAACCACGTCCTGAGCAAAAATTAATCTTTCCTTTTTTTTTTTTTCTAGTAATGGGAATTGCACTTAGGGGCTAATACATGCCAGGAAAGTGCTCTGAATTGTAACCCCCTATGTTTTTATATGTTTATTTTCCATTTTGAGATAGGGTCTCAACATTATGCAGGCTGTAGTCCAGGCAGGCCTTGAATTTGATAGTCTCCTGTCTTACCTTCTCAAGCAGCTGGGATTACAGGTCTGTGCCACCATGCCTAGCTAAAGCCTTCCTTATTTCAAATGTACTTTATCAAGTATTTGGTCACAGAGACAGAAAACAGTCTGGCATTTCTGGCATTATATAATTTTAATGGATTTTTAATTTTTAATATTAGGTGGATAGATGGATGTATAGATATAAATACACTGAAATATTTTGAAAGGAATATAAGGCAGGAATTGAAATATCAGAACTGTTATGTAAACTCCTTTTCATGTCTTTAACAGTATTTACAGTTACACACACTCACCTGAGTGGTTTTCAAATGAATGAACAATCAAAATAAATAACTTATTTGCCTTCACCAAGGTAATCCTTGCTAATCCATAGGTGTCTACATGTCTAGGGCAGGTAGGGAAGAAGGGGTAAGGAGGAAAGGAGGGAGGGGGAAGAAACGGCACAGGTATCTGTGGTATGCATGGGCTCTGAACACCTTGCTTCTTTTTGCTTAGTCTCCACATTGTGAGTCTCCCCTTCCCAAAGGAGGAAACAAGGCAGAACAATGATTCTGTCCAAAAGTGCTTTGTCAGCCCCCCCCCCCCCGCCCCAGCATGCTCCAGGAACAGAATGCATTTCATGCAGAATAGAACCTTGTTAGAATGAGAACCCTCTGGCTGTCTCTTTCCATGATGACTTTTTTGCCAACATCCCACTTCTAGTTCTCTGCAAAATGAAAGATTCTAGTCATCTCAAGCAGTTTTGTCATGATTTCTTGTGAGTTTTATTTATTTTTCCCTGTGCCATTGTATTGAGACTAGAAGAGAACATACAATGATGTGAGCTCAGAGCATAAAATTGCTTGAGAAATACTATATACTCACAATACTTGGTTCACACTTAATTTCAATTGTCAACTTGACTAGATCTAGAGTCATCTAAGGAACAAATCCATTAGGTCATTAGGAGTGGGAACAGCTAGTCTGACTGTGCAAAGCACCAATCCATAGGCTGGAGTCCCAGCTAAATAAAAAGGAGAAAGTTAGCTGAGCACCAGCATTCGCCTCTCTCTACCTCCTGACTGAGGATGCACCATGATCAGCTGTGCCATGCCCTGCCATGATAGATTATATCCTCACGTCATTGCACAGCCGGGGCAGTGGATGATAACCTCAAAGTGAATGTCAAGTAAACCTTTCCTTCCTTAAGTTGCTTCTTAGAAATTTGGCAACAGCAATGAGAGAGGTAATGAGGGCAATGATCACCGAGCTATTGAAAATTCTAACACAGTATGTCATTCTTGTTAACAGCACATACTGAACCAGCACTCGATACCTCTGGATCAATGATGATAAATAATTAAAGTCTGCTCATTGCACATGACATTTGAGAGAGTATTTTCACAGCTGGAAATCGTTGTCTCTTCAAAAGAGTCTATTCTATTTAGCTCTACTTAGTACCCAAGGAAACAAAACTGCGATAGACTTATTCCATGAGTATGTTTTACACACACACACACACAAACACACACACACACACACACACACACACACACACACACACACACACTGAGAACCCCTCATAGCATTGCCAGCATTATTCTGAGCAGTCACTTGACCTGTTGGGATGATTCACAGAGATTCAGTCAACGAAATGAAGAGCGGTCTCTTTTACTTTCATGATTCTTAATTAGGTGGATCAATAGAGTAGCTGCCACATTATGTAAGGCTCTTACAATCTGCTAATTAATCAAAAGTAGAGCTCATCAAAGCTTGGAGTATTTATTCAACTTCATTTTCTGCCATTACAGTTAGGAAACTGAAGAGCTTTCCTTTCTAATTACGGTCTTGTCTAATTAATTCAATGATGCCACAATCTTGCCTCCATCACAAAGCAGTTATGCATGTCAGCCACTACCAGGAACACTGAGAAAGCATCAGAATCATTGAGAAGTGCAGCCACTGTTTACCCCACCTCCTGTGCTCACTGTTGCTGCACTGTAGATGGTCTACAGCAGTTTATGAAATCTCAAGAAAAGAATGTGTGATGCATCAGATCGTGGTTTTACCATGCTACAAGGATTAATCAACTAGAACAGACAGTTCTGAATACTAATGCCACTGAAGCAGTACTTCATTGGGGACAATATAGGCCTGGGAAGTAGCTCAGCCTTAAAAGCACCTGCTTGCAAAGCCTGTAGGCTCAGGTTTGATTCCTCCGAACCCACATAAAGCCAGACACACATAGTGTGTCATGTGTCTGGAGCTCGACTGCAGTGACAAGAGACCCAGGGATGCCCATTTTATCTCTCTAATTTTTAAAAAATATTTTTATTTGTTTATTTGCAAATGAACTCCAGATGCATGTGCCACTTTGTGCAGCTGGCTTTAAATGGGTACTGGGGAATTAGGCTTTGCAGGCAAGCACCTTAACTGCTTAGCCGTTTTTCCAGCCCCAACAAATACTTTTTGTAGAAATTACTTTTATTATGTTAAAATATTCCCTATAATCAGTAATATGTGGCTAATTAAGAAAACAGTCTCATGGATGTGTTGGGCTTCTTCTTGATTAGAGAGTTACATGCATTCCCCCCTCTCGTAGTTACCAAAAGGTCTAAGGGGTAGTGAATTTGCAAAATCCTCTGCCTGTCAGGCTGCTGCTATGAAGTCACAGGAAAAGGTTTAGCATGGGTGGTTTTCTGAATTTAAATCTTCACAACAGTTCTGGTATGCTTCCCTGAGTGCACCCATTCAAAGGCTTCATTAATTTGGTTGAAAGTCAGATTGCCAGTCGCAAACTCATCAACTTTTATCTTTTTGGACATATATTCAGGTACCAATTTTGGGACACTTTCTACAGTCTTCCATCCTCCAAAGACTGTTCCTTGTCTGAGCAGTCACCAGCTAGAATGGACAAGTAGCAGTTTCTCCCAAGCAGCCACCCCAACCACCACACTGACACCCCAGCCTTTGTGGCATCCCTCCAGGGCTGCGCTCATGACCTTCACATTCCCAATGCATGCAAAGGAATAGTCCTCTCATCTTTCAGCCATCTCAGCGAGCACCTCCTGGATAGGTTTGCTGCAGTTTTGAAGATTGAACCATCCAGAGGCTCCAAATTCTTTGGCCCTTGCAAATTTATCTTTATTGATGTCCACACCAAGGATCGGGAATACACCAGCCACTTGACAGCCCATGAGAACTGCCAATCCAACTCCTACCCAGGCCAAAGACAGAACAGATAGAGCAGCACCATAGCCAAGTGAAATACCGTAACTAAGAAGGCTGACTTTATCCAAAGCAGCTGAAGGATCGATTTTAACAAGAGGGATGTCAGCCACAACTGTGTACTCAGAAAATGTACTGGTTCCCATGTAATACAGAATGGTCTTTCCTTTACAAATAAATATGCTAGTACCATCTGGCATTGATCCTTTCCTCGAGGGACTCCTGTTAGATTTGTCTACATGCTCTTTTCAGGTCAGACATTTGATCAACATCATTACAGCTAACAAATATTTTTTAAAAGACAAGTAATCTGCATAAACTCCTCCAATTCCAAATGTTTAAATGAAAAATAATGGCGTAAAAACAAATGCCGATACCTTTATGTCAAATTAACGTCTAAACTACTCTAGTACAGAGATCATTTTTGAATTGTCATTTCTTTTTTTCATTGGTATCATTCAACAAAATTTGTAAGCACAATTGAAGTCACGGTACCTGACGACATAGTGATTAAAGGGTACTGTCCCTCCTATCAAGTAGTGTGGAAGGCCAGCCAGAGAGGCGATGAGAGAGCAGCAGTAATAGAGCATCCAACCAGAGTGCAGGCAGGGTAAGGTAAGGCATGAAGGAGAACCATGGCCACAAAGACAAGAACATGGGTGCTTGAGGAGGAAGCCCTCGCGATCACCCTGGCACACCTTAGTGCTGCCTTCCCTCATGCTGTGGTCCTTGCATGAAGAACTCAGGAAAATGCCTCCTTAACACAGCAAAGTAGTTTACACAGAAATTTCCTGCTGAAGTTCCCTGTTTCAATAAAATACAGGAATCTAAACACTGCCACGCCATGTAGTGAGGGTCAGACACTTTGAAACTGGGGAAGGAGCCCATAAAGAGACTTTGGGGAAAAGCAATGCATGAGAAAGGAGGTGGGGAGGCTGAGCAGATTGTATTTTAGGGAGTGGTAAATTCATGCAGCCGCCTTACTTATCAACATTAATTATAAAATGACAAAGAGAAAAAACACTCTACATGGTGGGGGTATATGGCGTAGATTTCTTCTCTATTATGTGGTAGTGTTTTTCACTGTGGCTTTGGTCCAAATCCACCTAAATGGTCTGACAATTTGCTCCACCGAATCCATGATCTCACCCAGAATAAGGCCAAAGGAGCCAAAAGCATGAAAAATGATCCTCCCAGAAAGCCAGGTTAAAAAAAATAACATTAGTAAGTCCCTTTCTGATCTCTATTAACTTTAAAAAACATTCTTTGGTATGTTAACATGATATTTTATTTACAGGAAGAGACCTCTTAATATTAAACCACCATTGTATTTTAGAAAGAAGTCCGCTAATGGTATTGCATACTATTTAATATAGTTCTGGATTTCCTTGGTTAATATTTTATATAAAGGTACTCCAAATTAAAAAATCATCATCATCATAATAATAAAACATAAAATGAAGGGAGTGCAGGATTGAAGAAATAATAAGCTTGAGGGAGAATATGTGAAGGAAAGGTATTTTAATGATTTATTATTCTGGTTTCAGAACCAGCAGAGTGAGTGTGTAAGTAGATTATGGTAGAATGAGTGTGTAAGTAGATTATGGTTTTAATGTAAGTGTGACTAGATTATGGTGACACAGTACTGGTCATGCTCAGATGAAGAACTAGGGTTTCAATTCCCCAGGACCCATGTAAAGCAAGATGCACAAAGTGCTGAGTGCATCTGGAGTTCGTTTGCAGCAGCTGGATGCTCTGACACACCCATTCTCTCTCCTCTTTCTCCTTGCAAATAAATTTTTAAAGGTTTTAAAAATTTAAAAGAAAATGTATTTCTGGATATTCAGTACTAATTCCAAGTGTCAAAAAATGTTCTAAGGGAACACTGGCAAGTTAGATGTTTCCTTTTTTGTCCTTAATTTTGAAGCTTTTTTGATGTCATTCTTTTTAAATTGATTATGAACTTTATGAACAAATTGGGTATTGGTCTCATTTCCTTTGTGTTACCCCTTGATACCCCTTCACTGAGGGTCTCTTTCAGACCAGTTGGTGGTATTCACCTGAGGTTATGAATGTATCAGTCAATCTCTGGGAGGTGGGGTGGGCAATGCCTCAGGATTTGACTTTCTACCATGTGGCTCTTACAATCTTCCTGCCCTCTCCTTCCCAGTGTTCCCTGGGCCTTGGAGGGAGTAGTATAAGTGAACATTGGTGTTGAGCTCCCTGCATCCTGTGGACTTCTGCTCTCATAAGTGATGACTGTCCTCAGTGTCTATCAGCATCTCCCTGGAGAAGACTGGCTCCATTGAGAGCAGACCTCATGTTGAAATCACCACTTCCTCTGTGATGGAAGGCTTTTATTCTAAATATATCACTTCCAATGTATATTTGTACAATACAACATACATCTTAAAAGATTTTTTCTTTTCTCCTAAGTCACAATTTTTTGTGATAAAAATGCCGTTCACTGTGTCTTTGATTTTGTTAACTTCAAATTTTGGACTCAAAAGTTTTCACAAATCTGAATGCTATCACTACATGGTTGCCATTTTTCAAAACATGTCAATTTAGTCAAGATTTAAATACTTGAGAAAGCCAAGGCTAGGTAAAATTAGCAGATACACGGCAGATTTTCCCATAGTTATTCAGAAGTATAACTAACATCTACTTAGTTACTATTCTAGTAACCAGAAAGTATTTTGATAACTCTAACCTCTGTTAGAGGAGATAACTTAAACCAAAATGAATCATGCTACAATACAAGAATCTGTGACTGAATAATTGGATTGTGTGCAGGTTTGGAACCCAACATATTTTCAATGTAAATTTTAATGTTGCTCTAATCTAATAGTAAAATTTCCAAAGTATATTAAAAAGTAATGCCAT